>PVJD01018977.1:0-12924 GCA_004026545.1 Mormoops blainvillei | reverse complement strand
GGGACAACAGTAATAGCATAATCAATAAAATATACTTAAAGAAATGAAGGATACACTAACTGAAATAAAGAACAATGTATAGGGAAACAACAGCACAGTAGATGAAGCTGAGAATCAGATCAATGATTTGGAACATAAGGAAGCCAAAAATAAGCAATCAGAACAGGAAGAAAAAAGGATCTTAAAAAACAAGGACAGTGTAAGGAGCCTTGGGACAACTTTAAGCATTCCAACATTTACATGGTAGGGGTGCCAGAAGCAGGAGTGAAAGAGTAAGAAATTGGAAAAGTGTTCCAAGAAATAATAAAACTTCCCTGTCCTGGTTGGTGTGGCTCAGTGTATTAAAGCACAAGTGGACTGGTCACCAGTTTGATTCCCAGTTAGGGCACATGCCCAGGTTGTGGGCCTGGTCCCCAGTTGGGGGCATGCAAAAGGCAACTGATCAAGAGGGGCAACCGATTGATGTATCTCTCACATGTTGATAGCTCTCTCCCCCTCCTCCTCTATCTCCTAAAGTAAATAAATTTAAAAATCTTTAAAAAATAAAAATCAGTAAAACTTTGTATTAAAGAAAAAAAGAAAAGAAAACTTCCTAATTTAGTGAAGGAAAGACATGGAAGTACAGGAAGCACAGAGTCCCAAACAAGATCGATACAAAGAGGCCCACTCCAAGACATCATAATTAAAACACCAAAGGTTAAAGATAAAGAGAGGATCTTAAAAGCAGCAAGAGAAAAGCAGTTAATTCCCTACAGGGAGTTCCCATAAGATGGTCAGCTGGTTTTTGCAAAAGAAACTTTGCAGGCTAGAAGAGATAGGCAAGAAATAGTCAAAGTCATGAAAAGTGGGGACCTACAGCCAAGATTGCTCTACCCAGCAAAGATATCATTTAGAATCAAAGGGCAGATAAAAAGCTTCCCAAATACACAAACAAACAAAAACTGAAAGGAATTCATCATCATCAAACCATTATTATATAGAATGCTTTATATATTCTATATATAAATGTTTATAATATAGAATATATATATTTTATATATATATTTAATGTTTAAATAATGGACTTATTTAAGAAAAAGATCAAAACTATGAACAATAAAATGGTAATTTATGTCTAACAAATGAATCTAAAAAACAAACCAAAGAAGAACAAAGACAGAATCATGTATATAGAGAGTGTTCTGAGGGTTGCCAGATGGAAGGGGAGTTTGAAGGAATGGTGAAGAGGTGAGGGGATTAAGAAGTACAAATTGGGAGTTACAGAATAGCCATGGGGATGTGAAGTGCGTGTAGGAAATGGAGTAGCCAAAGAACTTACATGCATGACCAAATGACATGAACAAAGGTGTAGGGACTGTCTGTAGGCATGGGGCTACTGGGTAGAGGAAGGCAAGGGAAGAAAAACTGGAGCTGTAATAGCATAATCAATAAAATGCAATTTTAAAAAATCCAAAGAAATAATGGCTGAAAACTTCCCTAATTTGAGGAAAGAAACAGACATCTAGATCCAGGAAGCCCAGAAAGTTCGAAATATAATGCATCCAAAGAGACCCGCAATGAGACACATTATAATGTAATTCTCAAAAATTAAAGACAAGGAGAGAACGTAAAATCAGCAAGAGAAAAACAACTTGTTTCATACATGGGAACCCCAGTTATACAATCAGAGAAAGTTTACATTCCAGAAAGGAAGGAATGACATATTGAAAATATTGAAAGAAACAAAATGCCAAGAAAGAACACTGTTCCCAGCAAAGTTGCCTTTCAGAACTGAAAAAGAGGTAGTTTTCTATATAAGCAAAAGCTGAAGAAATCCATCTCCACTAGGCTGGCCTTACAGGAAATGTTAAAGTGATTTCTTCAAGCTGAACTGAAAGGACATTAATTTGTAACAAGAAAACATATGAAACTTTAAATCTCACTGATAAAGTTAAATATATAGTTAACTTTATTAATACTCTAATGTTGTAACTGTAGTAGATAAATAACATAATTCTAGTATGAAGGTTAGAAGGCAAAAGTATTAAAATAACTAGAGCTACAATAATTTGTTAACGGATACAAATGACATCAAATATGTAAAATTGAGGCCCTTGACTGGTGTGGCTCAGTGGATTGATCATCGTCCCATAAATCAAAAGGTTGCCAGTTCAAGGCCTGGTCAGAGTTCGTGATTGGGTTGTGGGCCAGGTCTCCAGTTGGGGGCATGCAAGAGGCAACCAATCAATGTTTCTCTTGCATATCAGTGCTTCTCTCCATTTTGTTCTCCCTCCCTTCCTCTCTCTCTAAAGCTAAATAAAATCTTAAAAAAAAAAAAGACTGCTATGGCTGACCTAGCTGTCATTAACCCAGAACATGAGTCATCTGGCTAATGTTGGCCTCTGACCCTGCCTAAACCTTCCTTCCTTCCATCACACTGCTCCTTCCCCCAGGGGAAGAATGGGAGTTCTATAGAAATCTGACAAAATCCTCACTTTCGTCCTCATATAACTTAAATCCTACTCCTTCTTAAACCTCAAGGCTACTGCAATCATCCCCAAACTCTCAACTTTCTAACCAAAAATAAAAAATTAAAAATTGAGGAAGTAAGGGTAAAAATATAAAGCTTTAATATGTGTTTGTAGTTAAGTTTTTATCAGCTTAACACAGACTTGTAAGATACTGTATGTAAGCATCATGGTATCCACAGAAGAAAAACCTACAGTATATACAAAAGAGAGAGAGAGAAAGAAATCTAAGCATACCTCTACAGAAAATCATCAAATCACAAAAAAAGAGCAAGGGAAGAAGAAAGCAACAAAAGAACTAACAACAACTAGAAAACAATTAACAAAATGTAAGTAGCAAGTCCTTACCCATCGATAATTATTTCAAATATAGATAACCTAAATTCTCCAATAAAATGAGAGGGGAAAAATGGATTTAAAAAGTAAGACCCAACTATATACTGCCTAGAAATACTTCAGTCTTAAGGACACACACACACTGAAAGTGGAAAAGACATAAAAATACTTTCCATGTAAATGGAAACCAAAAGAAACTGGTGTATTTATACTTTTATTAGGAAAAAAAAGACAAAGAATGCCATTATAAAATGATAAAGGGGTCAATCTAACAAGAGGATTTACCATTTGTAAATATTTATGTACCTAAAAAACATAGGAGCACCTAACTATTTAAGGCAAATATTAAGAAATCTGAAGGGAGAAATAGACAACAATATAGTAATGGCAGGGCACTTCAATATTCCACTTTCATTGATGGATAAATCATGAAGACAGAAAATCAATAAGAAAATACCTGGCTTAAACTACATATTAAATCAAATGGACTAAACAGACATTCGTCCAATACAAGAATATACACACTCTTCTCAAGCGCACAATGGAATATTCTCCAGGACAGATCATAAGTTAGGACACAAAAAAGATTTAATGTATTTTTTAAAAACTCAGTTCATATCAAGCATCTCCCAACCACAATGGTATAAAATTAGAAATCAATATTAAGAAGAAAACCAGAAAACTACAGGCATGTGAAGATTAAGCAACATACTACAGAACAACCAATAGATGAAAGAAGAATTCAAAAGAAAAATAAAAAGTTATCTTGATACAAATGAAAATTCAACATACCAAACCTGCTATGCAAATATAGCAGATCTGAGAACAAAGTTTATAGTTATAAATACTTACAATAAGAAACAAAAAATATCTCAAATGAACTACCTAACTTTATACCTCAAGAAACCAGGAAAAGAACAAATTAAGGCCAAGGTTAATTGAAGGAAGGAAATAACAAAGATTAGAGTGGAAGTAAAACAGTGATTTCAAAGATAATAGGACAGATTAATAAAACTAAGATCTGGGTTTAAAAAAAAATAAAAGACATACTCTTAGCTCGAACTTACCAAGAAAAAAAGAGTAAGGACTCAAAAAAAATCAAAATGAAAGAGATGTTACAACTGATACCAGAGAAATACAAAAGGATAATAAGAGGCTACTATGAATAATTATATATCAAGAAATTTGACAACCTATAACAAATGAATAAATTCCTAGAAATATACAACCTACCAAGACTAAATAAAAAAGAAACAGAACATCTAAACAGACCTATTACTGGAAAGGAGATTGAATCAGTACTCAAAAACCTTGCAACAAACAAAATTCCAGGGCCAGAGGCTTCACTGAGAATTTCTACCAAACATTTAAAGAAGAATCAATACCAGTTCTTCTCATAAACTTCCAAAAATCAGAAGAGGAGGGAACTTTTCAAATCCATTTTACAAGCCCAGAATTACACTGATGCCAAAACCAGACAATCACATTATAAGAAAAGTACCAGTGAACATAGATTTAAAAATCTTTTTAAAATATTAGCAATCGATTTCAACAATACATTAAAAGAATCAAACACCATGATCAAGTGGGATTAATTCCAGGGATACAAAGTTGGTCCAACATCTGCAAAGCAATCAGTGTGGTATATCACATTAACAAAATGAAGGATAAAAATCTTATAAACATTTCACTAGATGCAGAAAAAGAATTTGACAAAATCAATATCCATTTATGATAAAAACTCTCAACAGGTGGGTACAGAAATGCCTCAGCATAATAAGGGCCATATATGACAAGCAAACAGTTAACATCATACTCAACAGTGAAAAACTGAAAGCTTTTCCTCTAAGATCAGGAACAAAATAAGCATGTCCACACTCGCCACTTTTATTCAGCATAGTATTCGCTGTCATAGTCAGAAAAATTACACCAGAAAAAGAAACAAAAGCATCCAAATGGAAAAGAAAGAAGTAAAACCGTCTCTATTTTCAGATGACATGGTATTATATAAAAAACCCTAAAGAACTCACCAAAACACCTTTAGAACTAATAAATAAAGTTGCAGGAATACAAAATAAATATATAAACATCAGTTGCAGTTCTATATATTAATAATGATCTATAAGAGAAATTATGAAAACAATCTCATTTACAATTACTTCAAAAAGAATAAGATATCTAGAAATAAATTAAACCAAGGAGGTGAAAGAACTGTACACTGAAAACTTTAAGACACTGATGAAAGCAATGAAGAAGACACGGATAAGTAGAAAGATAGTCTGTGCTCATGAATAGGAAGAAATTACATTGTGAAAATGTTCCTACCACTTACAAAAGTCTACAGATTCAATTCAACTTCTATCAAAATTCCAATGGCATTTTCCACAGAAACAGAACCAACAATCCTAGAAATAGAACAATCTTAAAATTTATATGGAATCACAAAGCACCCAAAATTCTAAGCAATTTAGAGAAAAAACAAAGATGAAGGTATCCCACTTCCTGATTTGAAACTATATTACAAAGCTATAGTAATCAAAATACTATAGCACTGACACAGAAATAAATACATAGATCAATGGCCCAGAATACTTAGCCCAGAAATACACCTACGCATATGTAACCAATAATGACAAAGGAGAAAAGAATATACAATGGGGAAAGGACAGTCTCTTCAATATATGGTCTTGGGAAAACTGGACAGCCACATGCAAAAGAACAAAACTTGACCACTACCTTACACTATATGCAAAAATCAACTCAAAAGGGACTAAGAACTTGAATATAGGACCTGAAATCATTAAACTCCTAGAAGAAAACATAGAAGGCAAGCTGCTTGACATTGGGGTTGGCAATGATTTTGGATTTGACACCAAAAGCAATGGCAACAAAAACAAAAATAAATAAGTGGGAATATATCAAACTCAAAAAGCTTCTGTACAGAAACAAAACCCATTAATAAAATGAAAAGACAAATTACCCTGGACAGGTAGCTCAACTGGTTAGAGTATCACCCCAATTGATACACCAAGGTTGTAAGTTTGATCAGGGCACATACAAAAATTAACCAATGAATACATAAATTAAGTGGAGCAACAGATAGATGTTTTTCTCTCTCTCCTCCTTCCTCTCTCTAAAATAAATAAAAAAATTTTTAAACTGTTGTTCATTAAAAAATAAATTTTAAAATGAACAGGTAAACTACAGAATGGGAGAAAATATTTGTAAGTCCACATAAACGTAGTACTGGGCACTGTTTTTTTGCTGACAGTTTTTATCATAAATCGGTGCTGGATTTTATCAAATGCTTTTTCTGCATCTATTGATATGATCATTGGGTTTTTAGCCTTCATTTTGTTTATGTGGTCTACAAATTGAATATATTTGACAAGGGATTACTTACCAAAATATATGAAAAACTAATACAACTCAATAGCAAAAACCAAACAATCTCATTTAAAAACAGGTAGAGGAACTCAGTAGATATATACTTTTCCAAAGACATACAAATGGCCAACAGGAACATAAAAAGGTGCTCAGGGAAATGAAAATCAAAACTATAATGGGATAGACAACCCTGGGCTGGAGGTGGGGGAGTGTGGACAACTGGGTGGCCAAAGTGCCAGATGTGGAGCTAGGCGGGCTATGGGAAGAGTGAGTGGGGCGGATGACTGGAGGAGAGGTGCTCAGAACAGGACGACATTTCAACTTAAGAAAGATTGCTTTGGAGTGAGAAAATGCAATTTATAAGCATAATGTTGGAAAAGTATTAATGAAGCTTAGAAAACCTAAATTAACAGCTACAATTTAGTTCTCAGGAAAAATTACTTACACTGGAGCAACAAGTGAAGAAGCTAAATCTAGCGCCAAATGTTTAGCATGCAGTCTGCAAAAACTAGGTTCTCAGGTAATATTTACACATCGTTAAGTTCTGAGGTTATATCTCATTGTGGTTTTAATTTACATTTTTCTGATGATTAATGGCATTGAGCATCTTTTCGTATGTCTACTGGCCATCTGTATGTCCTCTTTGGGTAAGTGGCTATTCAAAATGTCCTTTGCCTATTTTTTAAATTGGGTTACTGGTTTTTTTGGTGTTATGTAAATTCTTTATAAGTTTTGGATATTAACATTATGAGGTTTATCAGCAAATATGTTCTCCCATTCTGTAGGTTGTCTTTTTACTTTGTTGATGATTTCCTTTGCTGTGCAAAACCTTTTTAAATTGATACAGTCCCATTTGTTTATTTTTTCTTTTGTTTCCCTTGCCTGGGGAAATATATCCAATAAAATATTGCTACGAGCAATGTCTGGGATTTTGCTGCCTATGTTTTCTTCTATGATTTCTATGGTTTTGAGTCTAACATTTAAGTCTGATTCATTTTGAATTTATTCTTGTGTGTGGTGTATTAAGGTGGTCTTTTTTCATTTTTCTGCACATATCTGTCCAGTATTCCCAACAACATTTATTGAATAAACTGTCTTTGGCCCATTGTATGTGCTTGCTTCCTCTGTCAAATATTAATTGACTATATAGGTGTGGGTTCATTTCTGGGCTCTCTATGCTGTTCCATTGATCTATGTGTCTGTTTTTATGCTAGTCCCATGCTGTTTTGATTACTATGGTCTTATAGTATAGTTTGATATTAGGTAGCATGATTCCTCCAACTTTGTTCTTTTTCTCAGGATTTCTGTTGCTGCTATGTGGGGCCTTTTGTGGTTCCATATCAGTTTTTGAAATATTTATTCTAGTTCTGTGAAATATGTCATTGGAATCTTGATAGGAATGGCACTGAATCTATAGATTGCTTTAGGTAGTATGGACATTTTAATGTTAATTCTTCCAATCCATGAACATGGTTTGTGCTTACACTTATTTGTATCTTCTTCAATTTCCTTCTTCAGTGTCTTGTAATTTTGTGACTACAGGTCTTTCACATCCTTGGTTAGGTTTATTCCTAGGAATTTTATTATTTTTGTAGCAACTGTGAATGGCATTGTTTTCTTAATTTCCCTTTCTGTTAGTTTGTTATTGGCATATAAAAATGCAACTGATTTCAGGACATTAATTTTGTATCCTGCTACTTTGCTGAATTCACTTATCAGCTCTAGTAGTTTCTTGGTAGAATTTTTAGGATTCTCTGTGTACAGTATCATGTCATCTGCAAATAAAGACAGTTTTACTCCTTTCCAATTTGGATGCCTCTTATTTCTTATTGTCTGATTGCTGTGGCTAGGAATTCCAGTACTACGTTGAATAAGAGGAGAAAGCAGATACCCCTGTCTTGTTCCCGATCTTAAGAAGAATGCTTAGTTTTTGCCCATTGAGTATGCTGATGGCAGTGGGTTTGTTATATGGCCTTTATTATGTTCAAGTAAGTTCTCTCTAATCCCACTTTGTGGACAGTTTTTATCATAAATGGGTGCTGGATTTTATCAGATGCTTTTTCTGCATCTATTGATATGATCATTGGGTTTTTAGCCTTCATTTTGTTTATGTGGTCTATCACATTTATTGATTTGCAAATGTTGTACCAACACTGCATTCCTGGAATAAATCCCACTAGATTTTGGTATATTATCTTTTTCATGCATTGTGCATTCAGTTTACTAACATTTTGTTGAGGAATTAAGCGTCTATATTCATCATCAGGGATAATGGTCTATAATATTTTTTTTTGTAGTGTCTTTTATATGGTTTTGGAATTAGGATAATTCTGCCCTCATATAATGAGCTTGGGAGTCTGCTCTCCTCTCGAATTTTTTGAAATAGTTTGAGAAGGAAAGGTACTAGTTTTTCTTGGAATGTTTGGTAAAATTCATCTATGAAGCCATCCAGTCCAGGGCTTTTGTTTGTTGGGAATTTTCTGATTACTGTTTCAATTTCACTAGATGTAATCTGCCTATTCAGATTCTCTGATTCTTCCTGATTTAGTTTTGGAAGATTGTATGTTTCTAGGAATTTATCCATTTTATCCAGGTTGTCCAGTTTGTTGGCAAAAAGCTGTTCATAATATTTTCTTACAATCCTTTGTATTTCTTTGGTGTCTGTTGCTATTTCTCCTCTTTCATTTCCGACTGTATTTATTTGTGTTGTGTCCTCTCTTTTTCTTGATGAGTTTGGTTAAAGTTTTGTTAATCTTATCTTTCAAAGAACCAGCTCTGGGATTCATTGATCTTTTGTATAAGTTTTTTAGACTTTATTTCATTTATTTTTGCTCTAATCTTCCTTCTTTCTACTCACTTTGGGCTTTGTTGTTTTTTTTCAAGTTCCTTTAAGAGTAAATTTAGGTGGTTTATTTAAGCTTTTTCTTGTTTTGTTCCTATAGGCCAGTAATGCTATAAATTTCCCTCTTATGATTGCTTTACCTGTGTTGCACAGATTTTGAATTGTTCTGTCCTCATTTTCATTTGTTACAAGGTATCTTTTGATCTCTTCCTTGACCTCATTGTTGACCCATTCACTGTATATTAACATGTTCCATGTCT
The DNA here is from genome assembly GCA_004026545.1 of Mormoops blainvillei. NCBI lineage: Eukaryota > Metazoa > Chordata > Mammalia > Chiroptera > Mormoopidae > Mormoops > Mormoops blainvillei. Next base: position 3,592 of record PVJD01018977.1, on the reverse strand, counting down.
TTGCATGTTTTTCAGTTTTCCTCTTTTGATTGACTTTGTTTCATAGCATTCTGGTCAGAGAAGATGCTTGATATGATTTCAATCTTATTAAATTTATTGAGATTTGTTTTGTGTGCTAACATGCGGTCTGTCCTAGAAACTGTTCCACGTGCACTTGAAAAGTATGTACATTCTCCTGCTTTGGGATGAAAAGCTCTGAACATATCAATTAAATCCCTCTGATCTAATTAAAGGCCACTGTATCCTTGTTGATTTTCTGCCTGGAAGATCTACCAATTGAAGTCAATGGGGTGTTAAAATCCCCAACTATGACTGTATTTCTGTCAATCTCTCTCTTTATGTCCATCAAGATTTGCTTCACATCTATATTTGCTAAATACAGGTGCTCCTATGTTGGATGCATAAATGTTTACTAGGGTTATATCCTCTCGTTGGATTGTTCCCTTGGCCATTATGTAGTGTCCTTCTTTGTCCCTTACTCTAGCCTTGGTTTTAAAGTCTATTTTGTCAGATACAAGTACTGCTACCTCAGCTTTTTTTCTTTTCCATTTGCATGAAATTACTTTTTCCATCCCTTTATCTTTTAGTCTGTAACTTTTGATCTGAGGTGGGTCTCTTAGAGGCAGCATATATATGGGTCTTGTTTTTTTATCCAGTCAGCTACCGTATACCTTTTGGTTGGAGCATTTAAGCCATTTACATTTAAGGTGATTATTGATAGATACGTATTTAGTGCCATTTTATTGTTAGGCTCCCTCCACCCCATTCCTTCTTCTTAGAGCAAGCCCTTTAACATTTGTTGCAGTACTGGTTTGGTGTTAACAAACTCCTTTAACTTTTTCTTGTCTGGACAGCCCCTTATTTCTCCTTCAGTATTAAATGATAGCCTTGCTGGGTAAAGTAGCCTTCATTGTAGGGCCTTGCATTTCATTATCTTGAATATTTCATGTCACTCCCTTCTGGCCTGAAATGTTTCTGTTGAGAAATCAGAGACAGTTTAATTGGTGCTCCCTTGTATGTAATTATCTGCTTTTCTCTTGCAGCTTTTAGGATTCTCTCCTTGTCTTTAAACCTTGTCATTTTTCCATAGTTTTCTATTTGTAATGTGCACTTTTTCCGACCAAATTTTTGAGGACAAAACAAGGATGTGCAATATACATGGGTATACTGATTACACACCTAGGGCATAATAATCCTGTGTGTAATGCACACAAAAATGTGGGTATGCATTATGCACAGCAAATACAGTTAACTATGATGCATCTCAGTGTAGTCCTCTTTGGGTCCAAATTGTTTGGGATTCTCTGTTCTTCCTGGACTAGTGTGTCTTTTTCCTTCACCAGATTAGGGAAGTTTTCAGTCATTATTCCTTCAAATAGGTTCTTGATCTCTTGCTCACTCTCTTCTCCTTCAGATATTTCCATGATACGAATGTTTTTATGCTTCATGTTGTCCAAAATGTTTCTTAAGCTCTCATTTTTTAAAATTCTTTTTTCTTTTTGCTTCTCTGCCTTCATGTTTTTTCTACCTTCTCTTCCAAATCGCTGATTCAATCCTCTGTTTCATTTAACCTACTATTTATTCCTTCCAGTGTGTTATTATTTCAGCTATTGCTTTCTTTGTTTCTGACTGGTCTTTTTGTATGGTTTCTATGTCTTTTTTCATCCTTTTGAGTATCCTTATAATCATTACTCTAAACTTTCTACCTAATAAATTGGTTGCCTCCATTTCATCTAGTTCCTTATTTGGATATTCTCTTGTTCTTTCATTTGGGGTCTCTTTGTCTTCCCATTTTGGCTGCTTGTATTTTCCACCATAGTTTTTAAACTAATTGGTAATGTAATCTCAGGCTGTAATCAGCAGCCCAGTTTAAGCTCTACATGGTGGGGCAGAGTAATTCCCGAAGGTGAGGGTATTGCTTCCCCTCAAGCTGATGCCATTTGCAAAGGAGTGCTCTGCCGGAGAAAGACAGCTTCTGCAGTATGGGGAATGACTCAGCACAGGGATCCTGGCGATCATTCCTTCAGTTCTCTCCCCAGAGCCACCAACGCCAGGCTCTCCTCAAGTGTCTCTAGTCCACTTCGCTCTCCCTCTGCCTGATCCCAGGCTAAATGGCTGCAAGCAAAATTTTCAGTGTTGGCCCTTTAAGAGGCTCTCTGCATCTCCAGTAGTCTCTCCTGGGCGAACAGAAACCAGCTACTTTTCACAGCTGGATGTTATCTGGGTTCCTTTTTCTAGCTCTGGTGCTGAAGGCTGGGGAGCCCAGATTGGGGTTTAGACCCCACAATTCTCATGGGGAGCCCTTGGCTGAAATATCCCTCAGGAACTCCATTTGCCATCCGTGGGAGCCCAGCCAGCCCTCTCCCACCACCTCTAAACTCTCTACCAGCCTCTTCGTGGTGAAGTGGTTTCTTCCATCTCTCCATGGTTCTAAGGCTTCACTCCAGCTAGTGTTCAGTTGGTTATTCAGGATGATTTCTATACAATTTAGTTGTAATTCCAGATTGGTCCTCAGAGGAGGTCAGTGTAGCTTCCACTTACTGCTCCACCATCTGGGATCCCCAAAATGATCCTCTTTTTTAGACCCTCGGGAGGCATCACTATCCTCAAGAGAACACATAATCTTGTTAACTATCCTGTACTGCAATCAGAGATTTCCCTGCCTTGCTTTCTCTGACATTCATGTAATCTTCCTTACTTTCCTTCCTTAATTCCAAATGTATACAAGACACTGCGAAGTGGCATTCGGAGAAGCATTTTTCTCAGTCTGTTGACATTTTACTCCCAGTTATGTCCTCTCTTTGCCTCACATGAACCTTATAAAAATTTTCTACAGGTTTGGATGTTCTTACATTGACGTATGTTTTACATACTTTTATGTTTACTTAATTTTTTTCTAAAGCTTTTATTTATTTTTAGACAGACAGGAACGGAGGAAGAGAGGGAGAGAAATATCAATGTGTGGTTGCCTCTCACACGCCCCCTACTGGGGACATAGCCCGAAACCCAGGCATGTGCCCTGACTGGGGAATCGAACCAGTGACACTTTGGTTTGCAGGCCAACACTCAATCCACTGAGCTACACCAATCAGGGTAATGTTTACTTACATTAATAAGTAATGCTTCATTTGTAGCTTCAACTGCTTCATTCCTGTCTTGGACTTGTTGATGCAAACTGCTTACAGTGTCCTGAGCTTCTTCTAATTCTAATTTTGCCTTCTCTAACTGTTCATTTAGTTGCTGAACAGAAGTCTTTTGAGAGTCAGCAGAAATCTTCCACTTTGCATGGTTCTCTTGATGTGAAAGCATCTGTACAGCCCCATAATTGAAAAGGAAAAGGAGAAGAAAACAGAGCGGTGTTGGTCTGAACAACATTCTACTACTTTTAACTTCTACTTAAATGAAAGTAAATTGTTTTTAAGTACAAACATCTCATGTACCAACAAATAATATACTAGAGGAAAAAAAGGGAGAAGGAAGTTATAGTCTTAAATTTACTTAAGAACAGTTAGCCAGCCTTGGCTGGTGTGGCTCAGTGGATTGAGTGATGGCCTGGGGACTAGAAAATTGCTGGTTCAATTCCTGGTCAGGG
>PVJD01018976.1:0-12936 GCA_004026545.1 Mormoops blainvillei | reverse complement strand
GTGTTAGGCTGGAAGCAGATTTCCTGTGAAGCCAAAGACTTTGAAACATCAAGGCCCCTTGCTTGCTGGGCTTTCCAAAGCCTGTTGCCTAATATTTTATTCATAATTTAATTTTTGTCTTAAGGGGAGATCCGAAATTGTCAGGCCCCAGAAACCCTGGACCCTCCCGGCATTAGGCCCAAGCTTCATGTTCAGATACCGCTGCAGACCTGACCTGGTGAGCTGAAAATGCAGCCTGAGGCCAGACATCTGAAGTGGGGTGCGGCTGCTTGCAAGCTGAGAATTAAGTGATGGCAAAACCAATGTTACATTAATCCTGGTAATGAGGAATGGGTGTAAAATATGTCGTCATTCATCTTTCATCTCCTCCACCAACACTTTTTTAAAAAAAGCATAGCTGAACTGCCTCGGTTGAAATTCTGCTCCATCACTTCCTAGTTATGTGACATCAGGCACATTAACCAACCTCTGCAAGGCCCAGTTCCCCCTCCCCCCTCATCCCCCACTTACTTACAAAAGGAACAATTCTACATAGATATTTAACACAGTGCCTGGACACCCAGAAAGCACAAGTTTTAGTTTTCATTATTGCCATCGATGAGTATCAGTTCAGGCAGAAACAACCCCAACTTTTAGCTGCGGGCCTGTGCCCTACCCAGACATTTCCAGCCTTCACGGAAGTTTGTCGTCGGTGAGGCATAAAACAGAGTTGTATTCAGATAGGAAGTCACATTAAAAGAGAGTCCCCTTCTTTGATCTTTTCTCCATTCTGCTCCTTTGAACTTAGATGTGAGGACTGGAACTCCAGCAGCTGTACTAGATTCTGGAGACCGGATTTTACCCCAAGGATGGAGTGAGCAGAAGGGAGTCCCTGACAAGTTCATAGAGTTCCTGTGCTAGCCCCAGAATGCTGGCTCTCAAGTTCTTCTATAAAGGCAGCGTTCTCGGATCACCTGGAGGGCTTATTAAAACAGATTTTTGCCCTGGCCAGTGTGGCTCGGTTGGTCGGAGTGTTGTCCTGTAAGTCAAAGCGTTGCAGGTTTGATTCCGGGTCAGGGCACGTGCCTTGATTGTGGGTTTGGGGAGCTTACAGGAAGTGCACTATTGATGTTTTTCGTGTTGGTGTTTCTCTCCCTCCCTCTCTTCCTCCTGTAACCTCTGTAGGCATTTCCTCAGTGAGGATTTGAAAATAAAGAATTTTGAGCCTTGCCCCCAAAGTTTCTGATTCAGGAGGTACAGTTTGGAGCCTAAGAGTCTGCATTTTTATGGGTGATGTGGATGCTGTACTGGTCCCTGGACTATGTTTTGAAAGCCAAGATTTTATATGTTAGGGAAATGAACATTTATCTTGTTTAAGCCACTGCTAGTTTGGGGCTATTTTATTATTTAAAGTGAGTCTAATACATTTTTTAACTTTAGTAACTACTTGCTCTGCTAAGTGAGAAAAAGAAAAATTATTAAAATGCCATTCAAGGTGAAACAGACAGTGTGAATTGCAAATTGAATTTTTGGCCTCTGCACCATTCATTTGTCAAATGAGTACTGAGTACTTCATGTGCGCTAGGCATGTACGGAATAAGATGTGGACCATGATTTAACAGCAGTTACCTCCTTGCTGATAATCCCGTGGAGTTCAGTTGAGACAGACTCATTGTAACTAGTGTCTGCAGGTGAGTGATGAACTCAGCCAAAGATTTCCCATCACTCAATTAGTCTGGAAATGGGGAGAGTCACAGGGCTGGAAGGGACCATCAAATGCAGTGGCAATCAGTCTCACCTGCACATTGGAATCACCTGAGGAGCTCTAAAATACAAATGCCTGAGCCTGTCTCAGGATTTTAACTGGCCTGGGGTGGGGCCTGGGTATCTGGATTGTCGCATCCTAGGGTGAAACGCACTGATCTAAACCAACCCAGAGAGATGAGCTGGCTGCCCGAGGATGACACAGAGGGTCAGAGGCAGGTCTTCTGCTCTCCCACCACGCGCCCCTCAGATGCCTGGCTGGCTCTCAAAGCCTGCCCGCGGCTGGGTACCCCGCTGGGCCAATTCTCCCTCACCCTTAACTGCCAACGACATAGGATGGATGGTGCTCCAAACACGCTTCTGCTCCCAGCTCTGTGACAGAAAGCTCACTGCAGCTCATCAGTTTCCCTAACAAGATTTTCCTTGGTGACAGGGAAACAGATCATTTTAATTAGCATTAGATAATGAATTTAAACATCATTGAAGTAATTCAAAAATCTCCCTTAACTGCCCTAAATAACATCATGCAGGATTTATTGTTGAGAAATGTCTGGTGAGGATGCAACTGAAAGTCTCTGTTCATGGGGTTATTTTCCCTGGCTTTACTTTGAACACGCAGTTGGGTTAGAACCAGAGGCTGTCAGAGCTGCAGAGACTTAGGTGTCATCTGGTGTCCTCACCCCTTCTCAGGCATGCAAATCTTCCTGTCTGCTTGTCCCTGTGATGTGGCAGTGACCCTCAGCCTAGACCCTGCTGGAAACAGGGAGTTCATTCTCAATGTCCCGAAGAAGCCTCCTCCACTCGGGAAGGCCTTCCTTTCACTCAGCTCAGAAGGCTCCCCTGCCACTTCCTCCCTATGATCCCAATTCTGTTCCCTGGGGATTTCATTCTACCCTTTACTCTCGAGGGAGCAGGGCAGCATCTCTGAGGGCATCCTAAGGGATTTGAGTAGATGTGTTAGGGGTGAACACTGCTGCTGTTAGCCTCTGACTGAAGGGACTGAGACAAATGACATTATCCTTGTAGACCTGGGAGAGCTTGCAAGTGGCTCTCCCCTCCCCCTCCGTTTCTGTGAAATTGGCAGTAGATACCTTTGATTCATACTTCTCTGAAAGAAAAATGAAAAAAGAAAAATCTTGCCAACCTTTAAGGCAGGAGGCCGTGGAGATGCTCATGTTGTCGTCATGGGGATAGTTCTCCCAGGTCATATTCTGACGCACAAAGAAGGGTTCTGCCCTCTCTCTGCAACCTCACGGGCTGTTCCATCACCAGACCTTAGTGGTTTTTATGGTAACATGAGTTGGTAATGTGAGATCACAGGAGCTAAAGACTCTTAGGTTCCAGTTTTCTTGCTTCTTTTGAACATAAATTTCATAAAGTGAGATAGAGATAATTACCTAATAATGGCTTTTCTGTGGGTAAAGATACAAGTGTTAATTTAGTTTGGTCTTTGCTTTAAAAAAAGTATTTGAAGTTATAACACTCATTAGAGGTGCCTTACAGCTCTATCCCTTGTTTCTTTAAGTTATGGTTGCTCTGCCACCCACTAGTGTCCTGCTCTCCAATGTTGATACTAATCACTCAGAGTTAGTGTCGGACTCCATAGGTTTAAGTGCCCGGTTCCCAGCAGGACTGCCTTTTCTTTAGCTGGGAGTCATCAGGCTACCTGCACATCTGGCCACTGACTACAAATTCCCACAATACCCTCGGGTTCCATGATTCACTAGAATGACTCTCAAAACTCAGGAAAGCACCATGCGTACGACTACAGTTTCATTGCAGAGGATACAAATCAGGGCTAAGTGAAAGAGCAGAGGCACAGGCTGAGGTGCGGATGGGTCCCAAATGCAGAGCCCAGTGGAATGGGGGCACATCGCCCTCTTTGTACATGTGTGTTCACCAATCAGGAAGCTCCATTTAGCTCAATGTCTAGAGTTTTTGCTGGGGTTTTGTTATGTGTGCATGAGTGATGGGAACACTGACCATGTGACTGAACTTAATCTCCAGCCCCTCCCTCTCCCTGGAGAGTGACAAACACTCCAATTACTTGAGAAATTACAAGGATTTAGATTCTCTTTCCTAGGAACCAGGGACAAAGGCCAGTCAAATTTTTTATACAACAGGATGATTCAACTAAATGTGCTTGTAGACTAGTGGGAGAGAGGAGTGAAGTTCTGTCTACAATGTACCCACTATTACGCCCAGTCAGTATGTGCCCCAAAGTGAGTGCGGAATAGACTTGAATCAGTGCTTGCTTTATTCAGCCCCCCCACCCACTTGTCACAGGGTTGTGTGACTGACGCCTGTGTTTAAAGAATTGCACTCTATTGTATTGTGCATTATTAAATGCATTATGCATTTATACATATATACCACATGTACAAATGCATACACAATAATCACCATACTTCATAGTGATTTTCTTTTTTTTTTCTTTATTTTTATTGTTAACACTATTATGAATGTCCCCATTTCTCCACCCCACCCCTCTTCCCTCTGGCCATCACCACACTGTTGTCTGTGTCTGTGAGTTGTGCATATGTGTTCTTTGGCTCATCCCTTCACCTTCTTTCAACTAGTCTCCCCCCTCCCCTCTGAGAGCTGTCAGTCTGTTCCATGTATCCATGCCTCTGTTTCTATTTTGTTCATCAGTTTGTTTTGCTCACTAGATTCCACATATAAGTGAGATCATATGGTGTTTGTCTTTCCCTGACTGGCTTACAGGTAGTGATTTTCAGGGTGACTTTGGCTATCCATGATTTTGGCCCTACTCATGGACTTTAGAACCCAACCTCCAAGTAAAAGGCTATTCTACTCTGCAGTATCGCAAGCAGACTCTTCTGTAGCCGTCCAGAAGTTTGCGCATCTAAACTTAACATTTCTGGTGACAAAGAGCTCCCTGATTTAAGAGTCAGTCCATTCTCTCTTTGGGCAGTGCTCACGGCTACAGAGTATTTTCTTAAGTTGAACCAAATCTGTCCACTGGCCCTAGGACTCTACCCTCTGGAGTCGCCCGGAAGACACCTTCTGTTAGAAGAGGACTTCCAGTACTTGAAGACAGAGACCCTGTGTGCTATAAGTCTTATTCTTCTTAAAACAAACGTTCCCTGGTTTCTTCAATCTTTTTTTCGTACATTCTCCTACATATGTAGCTTTGGACAACCTCATTAGCCTCACGGGTGTGTTGTGCCCCTTTGTGTAGTGCAGCGCCAGGAACTGCATGCAGCACTCCGTAAGTGGCGAGGCGGTTACAGCATAGCCCTTACATTGCCCGATTTGACATTCCGTGCCCGTTAATTCAATCCTTCCACAGTTACACTTTTTAAGATTAATTATAATCCCCCCACCTTTTTATGTAAAATTTTTCCACTATTTTACGGATGAAGTAAATGCACTTGGTGAACACATACATGTTCCTCACATACCTAGCACCCATCTCCCTTTTTCCTGGTAACTTTATGAAAAACATTATGACTTTTCTTTGGCCAGCCCTTTCCTCATTGTTAGTCTCTGCGCGCAGACATAGGAGTATAACCCAGGCCTGACTAATCCGGCATTCTGTTCACCTTATCAAAGTGATTGGATCTTTTTCTTAACTTATTGGAAAAGAGGGGTTCTCTTTCCACTGGTGTTCCAATGCTTATTTGAGAAAAAAACAAAAGACCTCGAGTTACTGCTGAATGAAGCCAACATGGAAGATGAACAGAGAGAGAGACCCTGAGTCTTTGTGACATCATTTGGGCTCATCTTCCCACTCTGCCTGTAGACAGATTTAACTGGGGCTTTTCGATTACTTGAAATCGCTGGGTTTTGTTTGTTCGCTTGACCTAAGTTTAGCGTTAGTTGAAAGAGTCCTGGCTAACATACCTATTTTCTGTTCAGTGGCATTTTGGTAAATATTTGCCAGCCTTCTCTTGTGAAGAGGGGAAAGGGAAGCCCCTGACTTGTAGTTCTCACTGTTTCCTGTGGTTTAAATACCCCACTGTGACCAATTAAAATCAAACACAACCTGTCAACCTGCTCACATATTTTCAGAAAATTTAACGATCTGCTCTCACAGACCAGCTTCAGCACACTGCAACTTTTATGTTATTACTCAAATTATTAATAAAAATTTTGATCAAAACTGAACCAAGGACCAAGTTCAGAAGCCAAGGGGAGAACTTTCCTTTGCTGACCAAGTTGTCACGGGCACACCAGTCAACACACTTAAGGCGAGTCCAACAAGCTACAAGTTTAACTATGTACCGACATTCCAGCTCATGCTTCTACTTTGTCCAATATCATGAGAGAATGTCAGAAATTTTGCTAATGGCAAGTCCTCTGTATCCTTGTATCCTTTTGCTCTGTCAATCCAGTTACTGTGAGAAATGGAGTCCCCTTGTCCAGGCTTGCTTTAATGACTCACGTTGCCCCGCTGAAGATCACCGCTTTCCATTCTAAACAGCAAACCCTATGCTAAATTCTCGGGGCTCAGATTTTAATTGCTTGCCAGTGGTCTGTTGTTTCTGGAATCCGTCCTTCTCCACACTTGGAAAATTTGAACATTGTCTGTGTCCAGTCTTTCTTCACTTCCTTAGATTATTTCGGGTGTCATGGGAGAAATCAGAAATGACTGGAGTTGGAATTTTGTCTAACCGTTGTCATTTTTGTTTTGTAATTTTGCCAATGTCCATTTTTCTCCCACAGATCTGCAAGTTCTTATGGGTCGAGAGGCCTGACTTATGAAAAGAAACTGGATTTATTTTTTTAATCTCTTCAGTCTTTAAATGCGTGCCTTTCTTAACATTTGCTGTAGCCTTTTGGATAAGAACATACTCCACTGATAGAATTTCTCTCTCGTTACTTCACTTAAAATGCTCTGCTGTGTCTATTTCAGATCTACAGATTTCCAATTAAGACTATACCCTCTGGACATTTCATATAACTTTGCTTTTCCCTACTATTAAGATATTTCTTTTGAATGATTCAACTATCCATCGGGCCATACTTTAAGTGAGATCCTCAACCACCAAGTTTTCTTGACGTCTGTAGGACTATAGCTCCCTTGGGTTAAAATTCCATGTTTACTGTGGTCATTCCTAATCCTTCGTGCATCCGTATAAAGACATCTGAGGTTATAACGCTTTTTCCATGGTTTCCTTGTGGGAATTCCTGCCATTTTACCTTAGTCATTTTTCTTCTTCACTTAGTCAATTCCCAAATCCCTGACTCCAGCTCTCCTTGGAGAAAAGGACATGAAAGTAAGACCTATACAACCAAGTCCCTCAGCTGCCAAACCAGGAAGCAAAAGGGCATAATGGCTATAGCATTTAAAAGGGAGTCATTATTCTTGGCTTCTAGTCCTACCCTGACTACTTGCTGACTGTGACCTTGGACAAGTGATTTTAATTCTTTGAACTTTGCTTTTCTCACTCGAAGGGTAAAAATAGTAAAGTTTGCCCTGCCCATTTCACAGTTATGCTCAGAATGAAATGAGATGGTGTATGTGGAAGTGTTTGTGAACCGAGCATTACACACAGGCGAGCTACTATTAGTAACAGCACCGAAGCTGCTTGTGAAGTTCAGAATGTGAAATTAAGCTGGATTTGTGGAATTTCAGCATACCACTATCCACTCATGATCAGAAGTTCTTACCTCACTGATACAACATCACAGTGGGGAAAAAAAACATGACTAATCAATTCACTGAGTTGGTTAACCTTCATTTGCTCTTTAGTTGAACATCTCTGCTAGAAAAGGCACTCAACTAGACTCAGAGAAAGGAGTTTTCGGATTAGTGGAACTGTTTTCACTCTTAAACAAGCTTCAGTGAAAGAGCAGTCCGTGCCCACTGATAAACACGACTGTTAACTGCTTTGCTATCATTTTAAACAAATCTTTCTCTCCATTCCTGGCTCTTGGGGAAGAGGCAGGAGAAGGGGAGAGATAAAAATATTGGCTTGTTTTCATGCCAGTAATTTAATGATGGTAATTTACAACTGATAAAATTAATTGCTACCCTTATCAATGACTCGTCTAGAACGTTTCTTTAGAATCCACTGGTTACTCATAAAGTCTCAAGGAAGGGAGAGGTGCCAGATTTGGGCCAGGCCCGTGCAATAATTCTTACCAACTTGAAATAAACATGGTGGGAAACGGGCTTTTACAAGAGATTTACAAGTTAAAGCAAAGTAATTTAAAAGTCATTGGCTACATGTGATTGTTATTTTGTGAATAATATTAGTCAGGAAGACAAATGATTGTAAAAATTCCTAGGGTATGGAATGGGTAATATTAAAGCGAGTCTGGAGAGGGGGGGAGCCATCCACAGTCGTACCAAATTAACATCCCTTTCCAGCTCTTGTTCACATGCATAGATATTTCCCACATGGTGGAAATAAATTTGAGCAGCATTGTAAGAAAAAACTTGTCCTAGACAAATGAAACCTGTCGTCAGAGTAGGTAAGAAGTCAATTTTCAGTCATCATTAGGGCTCTGTGGCCTCCGACCCATGCATTCACATAAGAATTCTTGACAGACCTGGGGCTAGACTGGGAAAGCCTGGTCCCAGGTTTGTGGGGTCACCATCATTGCCAGGGGTGCTGTAGAGCTGGTCCTCCTCTCCCCACAGGGCCCCTCCGTGCAGTCTTCCACTCTGACCTTGAATGCTGCTTCCAAGCTGCAGTGCTTAGGGTCCACATGCCATAGTTTCCCCCAGGTGCCCTCCCCTGGGGACTCTGAGTGCAGGTAGTGACTTTTGGAAACACAGGAGCCTTACTCTCTTCCCAGGCTCGGGATGTTTCCACCCCACCAGGGTAAGCCAGTTTTCACCTCTTTAACTCAAGGCACCAACTTTCAGCCCCTTCCTCTTTGGTTCTCAGGATAATCCTACCCTCTCAATTTCCCAATAAAACACTGTATAGTGGAGTCTCCTAGTAATTCTTGATTTTGATTGTAAAGTACCAAAGTCGTAAGTCACCCATTGAATCAAGAGAATCAAAACTACCAAAACCAAAAGCAGCAACGAGAAGAAACAAATATGTGGTTATCCTACTATGAAGGAGGAAGGAGTTGTACAAATGACTTTTTCATTCTAAGAGTCTCCTACTTTAGCAAAGATATATTTAAGTATAAATATAGTGTATGTGAATAAGTGCAAAAATGTAGACCTAACATTTGGTACCCTGTCTAGCTAGCAGTTTGAGAAATGAGGCAAGATGAAAGAGCTGTAGAGAAGGGTCAGCTTACAGCCAAGTGTGGGCCCTAGGGAGTCATGACCTTGGTGATGTCATGAAGATTTATTGATTGTCAGCTTTGTAAATTCTGAATCATAATTCTGTCATCATCTAGAGGGTGGTTGATCTCTCAGCCCAGTGCATAAACCAGAATGTCAATTTACTGATTTGTATCATGAATGTGTAACGCTCAAGCAACTGAAAGCTTGTGTTCAGTCTCTTGATGAAGGTTCATCAAGGGTATATAATGCCCTAGGTATTGTGAATATAGCAGAGAACAAGAACCAGACAAACAGGTTAGTTTCTGTTGGTCTGTTCATTCTGCCTCTAGGAAAACCACACGAAAAGCTGTTTTGTGAGCCTGAAATCGAACCAAAGGTGATCAGGTATGAGACCTTAAATGTCTAGTGGCGTCCTACCCTGACAGTCCAAGAGGGTATGCCTGTCCCAGTGTGGGTCTACGTCCCCGAGACGAGGGAACTCAAGAACAGTGAACTCAGTTGACTCTGGGAGCTCCAGAGTCAGCTAGAAAGATGAATGCTACTTGGAGAGCAAGCCCACGTCTGGACGTGTGAATAGCAAAATTCCAATAGGTGAACAAAAATATCCAGACACTTCCATTTTGGCAGCCTCTCCTGGAATCCTAGAACCTTAGAGGCCTACTTAACTTTTATGCAAATTAAAAAAAAAATTAGAGGCCTAGAGAGAGAAAGTGCAATGTATTCCAGCAAGTCCTGGTTGAATGTTAGAGTAGAGAGTAAGGAAAGTGAAAGAAACAAAAATAGCTTATTATGGTGGTGGAGAGAATATAATTTTAAACTTAAAGGAAATGGCAAGAATTATACATACTTTTCACCCAGATTCACCTGTTTGTATTTGCCTCCTACTGTCATTCTTTTTTTCCTTCTAAATATATTTATGCCTGCATACTTTTAAACCTTTTGAGAGTAAGTCAGAGATATGTCCTTTTATTCCTAAATACTTCTGAGCATCTTTCCCTAGACAAGGGCATTTTCTCACATAATCATAGTATGATGCTCAAAATCAGAAAACTTAACATGGGTATAATATTATTTTCTAGCCTATAGTCCATATTACAATTTTTTTAGTTGTCTCAGTAATGTCCCTTATGGCTTCTTTGTTCTGTTAAAGGGTCTAGTCCAGAATTACATATTATATTTAGTTATGCCTCTTCAGTCTCCTTTAATCTGAAATAGCTCTTCTGTTGATCTTTGCCACTCTTGACCTTAACATTTTAGAAGAGCACAAAAGTTATTCTAGCATGGCTCTCAACTTGGATTTGCCTGATTAAACCCAGAGTTTGCATTTTGGGCAGAAGAAGCACAGAAACATCGTGGACCAGGCGCACCTGCCTTCAGTTTGTCCTATTGTCAAGGATGTTAACTTTGAGCTCTTAAAAGCTACTCAGTTTTAAAGTTGCTGCTTTTTCTTTATAAATTAAGTAATTTATGGGGATATATGCCAAGACTGTGTAAATAATTGTGCTTCTCATCAAACCTTTGTCCACTGGTTTCAGCATTCATTGACGGTCTTCTAACTCTATCATTTGAAACGATTGCTATCTAATTATAGCCGGAGATATTTGAAATAGTCCCTTACGTAATTTTCCTTTTTCACACTTCTTCTTTATTCTGTAGTTGTCATTGCTGGGAGTCACTAAAGCCAAGACTCACTAAGGCCAAGACTCACTGCTCCCAAGGTGGGGGTTGCTGCTGGGGACCTTTAAGAACAGAGTAAAGTTCTTAATGTGCTATTCCAAAGTAAGATATTGAAAGCCGCAGCTAGTGATTTTAAGAGACTGGCATTTTTACAGGAAGAGAGACTTTTTACTTCTTCCCTTCTTTTCATTCTCCCTTTTTTTTTTTTTAATGTTAAAAGCTTGGCTTTCGTGATAATGAGCAAAGCCTCCCCCCTGTGTAATACTTAATTAGGAAAGAATCATCAATGGATGCTGAAATCTGTTGGAGAATAAGCTATCTGCTTGATGCCAAAAGGATTACATCTCAAATTTCTTACAAATTTCAGAAAGAAGGTGGTACTTTTCAAGGAAAGATCTTGCAGTTGTCATCTTATTAAAGTGATCAAACTTAATATCACTAGTAGCAAGAAAACCTGACATTAACTGAGCTCTCATTGTATTTAAAATAAACATAACCTATGAAGTATTTTTGCCAAAATGATTTAATTTGAATCTGATCTAGTCTCCAGACTCGATTTCCAGTTTATCAGAACTATATGGGAAAGTGGAACAGGTTAAATTGTATCACAGGAAAACTCTCAAAGTCGGAATTTGGGACTTTTCCCCACCCTGGGAAAAATAATGGAAAAGGAGCTATAGTAGACAAAAAGATAGTCAAGAGAACACCAAAGGTTACTATTAACCTTGATAGGATTCTATTTTGGTGTTTTTTTAAGCCATAAAATAGGTTATTGGGATAAGAGGAGGAATTTTAATATGGATTGGACATTAATGAATTATTGAAATTGTGATATTATGAAATCATGGTCAAATTTCTATTTGTTATAGTGATACGGTGATTATGCATGAGGATTCTTTTGAAGTGTACATGCTGAAGTACTTAGAGGTGATGTGATACCTTTGTGTGAGACAATCTTCATGCTTCTCTTGTATTTTTGCACACTTTGTGAGCAGAGACACTAGCAGTTCTTGTTCCTAACAATATTTTTAAGGCACACAGCCTTAAAGGGTAGAGTATCTGTCTGTGAGTCAAAGGAAGAATACTTTTATAGTGTAACATAATAAAAATAGTGTCTCCCTGGACTTCTGGCCAAGATGGAGGTGTTAGACACACTTCACCTCCTCCTACAACCATAAGGATCACAGCTAACCTCAAAACAAAAAACAACCACAACTGCCATAAAATCAAACTGTATGGAATTCCAACAACTAAGGATTTAATGAAGAAATATTCATCCAGATGGGTAGGTGGGGGAGAGGTGGAGCCATGGTGCAGAGGACATGGTGTGTTGCCAGCCAGGGTGTGGCAGCAGCGAGACAGTGGAGGTGGTGGTGGAAGGGGTGATCCCACATTCATGTGTGGCAGATAAAAACCGGGAGGGGTTTAAAATAAACATAACCTGTGAAGTTATGGGGAGCAAGCAATCCCAGCCCCAGGCCAGACCATGCAGCCTAGGGTTCCAGTGCTGAGAAAAAAAGCCTCATAACTCCTGGCTATAAAAACACATGGGGGTTGGGCTGGCGGAAGAAACTGCAGATCTCTCAGGACAGTCTGTTTAAAGGGTTCCCACAGTCCTAGAATGTACAGAAACCCACTTACCACCAGGGCAACAGCTAGAGGGGCACCAGTTACATATGGGAAGTGGGCGAAGTGACTGGAAATGGGGCAAGGGCTAAGCAAGCAGCATTGTTCCTTTTCTGACCCCTCCCCACATAGAGAGCCACAAACAGGCAAAGCTGGTTGCCTCGCCCTGGTGAATACCCAAGGCTCCACCCCTTACAATATAACGGGTTCATCAAGACAAAGTCAAAGCAGCTCTATCAAATATACAAACAAACACAGGCTGCCAAATTCAGGAGGCAAAGAAATATGGCCCAAATGAAAGAATAGATAAACACTCCAGAAAAAGAACTAAGTGAAGTAAAGATAGTCAACCTATTAGATGCAGAGTTCAAAACACTGGTGATAAGGATGCTCAAAGAACTCAATGAGATCGGCAAATGCATAAAGGAAGAACTGAAGGCTACACTAAGTGAAATAAAGAAAAATCCCCAGGGAATGAGCAGTGAAGGGAAGGAAGCTGGGGTTCAGAACAACTGTTTGGAACATAAGGGAGAAATAAGCAGTTAACCAGTACAGAATGAAGAAGCAAGAATTAGAAAAAAAAAATTCAGAGAGAATGAGAAGACTCTGGGACATCTTCAAAGGTGCCAACATCTGAAACAGGGGTACCAGAAGGAGAAGAGGAAGAGCAA
>PVJD01018975.1:0-12924 GCA_004026545.1 Mormoops blainvillei | reverse complement strand
CCAACACGATTACTATCTGTTCAGAAAAAACTTAAGAAAACGAAGGTCAGACCAAAGGGACTGGTTGCCAGAGGGATGGGGAGTTGGGGGGATGGGTGAAAAAAGTGAAGAGAACAGAGTCTGTCACACTGCGATCAGTCTGCACAGTGACAGACGGTTACACGGTGATCGCACCATAAGGTGTTGTAAATTTCAGATCGCTGTACTGCGCACATGAAACTAATATAATGCTGTATACTGACTATACTTAAATATAAAAAAAGGAAAAATAATCAATGTCTTTTATGTCTCAGCTGAGAATAAAAGCTATGTACTATAATGTAAACAAATCATTAAAACAAAACTAAATAGATACAACAGGTAACAGATATAATACAAAATGCTTACAGCCAAGGAAACGGCAACAGAAGCGTGTTCTTTAAACTCAGAATGAAGAACCAGGGAGGGAAGCAACTGCTGTTTATCATAATGAGCCACGCAGAGGAATCTGCCTCTTCGTACGCACACACAGCTTTGATTAAAATAAAAAACCAGCGCTGGTTGGCATGGTTCAGTGGACTAAGCACCAGCCTGCGAACCAAAGGGTCTCGGGTTCGAGCCCCAGTCAGGGCACATGCCTGGGTTGTGGGCCAGGTCCCCAATAGGGGGCGTGTGAGAGGCAACCACTCATGGATGTTTCTCTCTCTCTCTCCCTCCCTCCCTTCCCCTCTAAAAATAAATAAATAAAATCTTCAGAAAAAAAAAGTGGGACACCCTGCTAATATCCCCTTTTATTTTTAAAAATAATAAAAAAATAAAAATTAATAAAATAAAAAACTAAACTAAAAAGCAACGAGAGAGTCAGCGTAACAAAGCCTTTCTTTTCCTTACCTGGGTCCCCGAGCTTGTGAGACATTTCATTTAGCGTCTCAATCTCCTCTTCTTTCGGAGCATGAATGACCATAACTGTGGATCCCAGAATACTGAGCAAACACCCAATTTTCCCATGGAGATTAAGCCTCTCATTTAGAAAGTATGAAGAAAGAATGGCACTAAAACAGGAGGGAGAAGGTGGATTACGATTAAAATATTCAGCTACTTTTCTCATATTTAAAAATCGATGCACTTCAGACTAAAACACTGGGAGCTTATAAAGGTTCCAACTTGTGGCCAAGCTATAGAAAATGTCTGATCCCAAAATGAAAGCTTCTGGGAAAACACCTGCTTCATCACAAACTAAACCAGTACAGTTATCATCTTTCTACTGTAGGAAATCAGTATGAAATTTACAATACATGGAGCTACAGACAACTAACTAAGAATCTATGTCAAACCAATGCTTAAAATTTGCTGAACTTCCAATTTATCGTCATTGGTTGATGCGTCCCTCTTACGTGTTCATTTAATTCTATATAATTTGCCTATAATCAAAAATTTCAATGCTTTGTAGCTAGTTTTATCCAAGTATTAAAAATACAGGATAACTCTAACAAGCATATTAGCATAATATACAGAAAAATAAGGATAAAAGACACATCCATAATATATCTTTATATATAATGTATAGTGCCTTGTAAAATTATATAATTTACATGTAATATTTATATATATGAGGAGGGGCCCCCCTCGAAAAACCTAGAATTATCTTCTGGAGGGCAGGCCCCTTGTAGGAGAGGCTTCCCCTACAAGGTGAGTGTTCTAGGAAGCCACCTATATCAGTGCACCAGCTGGCACTGGGGGGAGGGGCTGCGTTCTGTCCCAGTGAATTTTTCTGAAGGCTCTTGCAACGCATCTGCCCATTTCGCGATGGGTGATTTACAAGCGCCTGCCCACATCGCGCTGAGTGTTCAGCAGTTTTGGACCCAAACCAGCGTGACCCCTGTGCCCCACCCTCCCTATTCACCCAATCAGGCCCGAGCGACTTTTTTTTATTTCCCTGGACAAAAAAAACTCCTCAAAGAAAAATGTTTTGCCAATGTAGAAGAGGTGAGACAAAAGCGAAAAAGCAAAAAACAGCAGAAGCACTAAAAGGCACCAAAACTGATGAGTTTAAAAGCTGTTTAGAACAGTACAAAAAAAAAATCTCCATAGGGCTATTGCATCAAGTAGAGGGTGCTTTGGAGATGACTGAAGTTTAAACATGTGAGAATAAATACACAAGTTTTTATAAATAAATGGTGGGTATTTTTGGATCATACGCACAAACACAATCTTGAAAAATAAAAAGGATAAAAATATCTATCAATTAACTTTGGGGATAGTATGCAAAATCCACACTTCGATACGGGCTTAGCTGTTCGAGCTGACCATCAAAATGACAGAAATCGGACAAGTCTCGGGCTGGCCCTTGCAAACAGGCACCCAAGGCCACTCTTCAGAGGCCCACAACCCGCCCCCATCGGCGATTTCCTGTGGTAGGTACAGAAACCTATTCGGCACCGACCACCACCACCAAGCGCACAGGTGTCATGTTTATCACATATCATGACAAGGGCCACTTGGAACTTTGGGAAATTGAAATGAAAGTAAAACCAGCCCTGGCTCTGAATACAGCCAAGACCAAGCACAAAAGTACTTTCTCTCCTAAACTGACAGCTGGTCCGTGCACAGGTCACCGGTTAAAAGCAAATTACGACACAGCATTAAAAACGTTCTCGAGGCTGTTTAACTGTGCGTTATGCCGCGCATGTGTGATCAGCCAGCACTGGCTGCTTTGTGGTCTCAAATGGCACCGGCTGTCTGCATGCACAAAGCCCCACGCTCTTACCTTACGAGGACGCTGAGGGCTCCCAGCGGAGT
Organism: Mormoops blainvillei; assembly: GCA_004026545.1. Taxonomy (NCBI): domain Eukaryota; kingdom Metazoa; phylum Chordata; class Mammalia; order Chiroptera; family Mormoopidae; genus Mormoops; species Mormoops blainvillei. The sequence goes on along the minus strand of PVJD01018975.1, from coordinate 10,146 downwards.
CACCAGGGTGGCAGGTGCGAAGGCATAAGCAGCGAAGTTGGCCACCTCACCTGCTCCCACTGGGAGGTGGAGAATAAAACTCTCAGGTCGGAACATATCCACTCAAACAGGAAATACTCACATTCCACTTACATACATATTTTTATACACTTCTTTAATTGTGTTTAGCGCTTGCCATATTTTCTCCCATCTATTCATAAATTCTCAACACGAGAAGAGAGCCCAAGCCAATTAGAAACAATACAAATCTGCCCCGGCTGGTGTGCCTCAGTGGATTGAGCACCAGCCTGCAAACCAAAGGGCCGCAGGGTCGATTCCCAGTCAGGGCACCTGCCTGAGCTGCGGGCCAGGTCCCCAGGAGGGGGCGCGCGAGAGGCAACCGCACACCGATGCTTCTCTCCCTCTTTCTCCCTCCCTTCCCCACTCTTTAAAAATAAACAAATAAAATCTTTAAATAAAAAATGTAAAAAGAAACAATACAAATCTATTTTAACCGAAAAGATCTAATTCATGCTGACATGTTTTTTAAATAAACAATTTTAATGGATATTTATAGCCTATGCCAACAAACACAAATCAATTAAAAGCCGCTAAAACTGGCGCGCAAGGACTGCTCAAGTCTTTTTCACTGGCTCTTTTTTTAAGGGGAAGAAACTCAACTCTTACGTATCCTTGGGTACCTACTGAGTGCCAGATGTTATTCTAGGACGAGGAAATACAGCAGGGAGCAAAACAGAACTATGGCTCTCCGCGAACCTGCATTTTAGTGAGGGGAACAGATAAAACCCCTGGCGCGGGGCCGCACAGGCTACGCAGGAAAATGAAGTGAGGGAAGGCAATGGCAGGCCGGGGAGCAGGGCCACGGCGCCCACGAGGGGCCCTGGCGGGCAGCTTCTGCGCTCGGACGTGAAGTGGGGGCTGCACCTGCATCTGCCTGCGGCGGGGAGCACCCCAAGCAGGAAGAGCAGCAAGCGCCAAACCTTCCCTCAAGAATCATCGGGCGTGTCTGCACAGCGAGGATGCCAGGGGGCTGTGGCAGAGCTGGCGTCGCGGAGCGTGGCAAGGGGCTCAGAGGTGGCGAGGGCCACCTCTGTGAGCCCCGCGAGGGATGTCATCTGAGCGGAAAAGCCACTGGGGAATCTTACACAGGAAAGAGGCCTGATCTCTTTAAGATCGCCATTGGCTGCTGGGTTTTTGCAAAAAAACGGCCAGGCCAGATTTCACTCAGCAGCGTGGGTGAGGTTCCTGCCGCGCGCTCTCCGCAGTGCTTGCTGTTGTCAGATTTAAAAGTCTGCGTATCTATTCCCGGGGAATGAGACTAGTTTACTCTGCTTTCGACTTGCATTTCCCCTTTTCCTTTGTTTACTGGCCAAGTGAAATCTTTCGGTGCAGCAGCTGTTCAAGTGTCCCCTTATTTGTCCGTCAGGCTACTTGTTTTCTCTTACCGAGGTAATTCTTTATATTTTGAACATGAATTTTCCGTGGGTTAAAAACACTGTAGCTATTATTTTTATAACTCTGCAATTTGTCTTTACATTCTCTTAAGTCCTCGATCAAAAGTAGTTCTTCATTTTATTGTGAAATTTAGAAATATTTTCCAGCCCTGGCTGGTGTGGCTCAATGGACTGAGTGTCTGCCTGCAAACCAAAAAAAAAAGGTCGCTGGTTCGATTCCCTGTCAGGGTACATGGCCTGGGGTGCGGGCCGGGTCCCCCGCTGTGGGGTATGTGAGAGGCAACCAATCGATGTTTCTCTCCCTCTCTTTCTCCCTTCTTCCCTCCCCTCTCTCTAAAAATAAATGAAATCTTCAAAAAAAAATTTAAATAAATAAAATAAAAATATTTTCCATTCTGGGTAGTGTTTCATACAGCTTGTACCAGAAATCTTTCTCGAAATTCTCTAAATGCTTAGCATTCTGCCTTTCACACTCCAGCTATGAACCACCGGGAGCCGACCTTTGCATGGAGTGAGAAGGAATTCAATTTCGTTCTCCTGCATACAGACTGTTACAGCTGTATTTACAGAAAAGTACGTCCCTCCACCTCAGTGCCCCGTGTCATGAGCATCCTGTCCACAGGTCTGCTTCAGGGTTCCCCATTTAGTCTCCAATCTGTGTATCTACCTTGGCACAAGACCATACTGACTTTATTAGGGAAATTTCCTGAGTCTTCATAGCCAGTGAAGCAAGTCCTTCTACCTCTTCTTAAAGGGTACCTCTGCTTTTCTCAGACTTCTGGAGTTCCATACAAATTTTAAAATCAACTCATCACGTCCCACACAACCTACGGTTTTACATCGAACAGCATTTAACCTGTCCATGTGAGAGAAATGGCAACTTCGCAATAATGGCTTTCAATCCAGGACAATGACATATTCCTCTATTTGTCGCCTTCTCAGTAATGATTTGTCTCTGTGGAAACCTTCCCCATCTTTTGTTAGGACTTCTAAGTGATTTCTGTTTTTTAAAACTATAGGCAGATGGTATCATTTTTAACATTTTATTTTCTGTTTGTAGCTGGTATACAGAAATACAGCTAAGTTCTGTATGTTGACTTTATATCAACAACCTTGCTAAACCTCAATGTTATAATTTATCTGTATATTCTCTGGAATTTTTATGTTCACAATCATACACACATTCCTCTCTAATTCTATTTTGCCCCCTTGCCTTATAGCACTGGCTAGAAATTCCAGTAAAATACTGCAAAGAGTGATGAGGGGCCATCTGCTCGTCCCTGGTTACAAAAAGAGAGCCTTCGATGTTTCCCCATCTTGGTGTTCACTGTGTTATTGTTTCAGCTTTTGTTGATAAAGATATCCTTTATCATACTAGAAAAAGTCACTTAAATTACTTATGTGGGATACTTCCCTTTTAGTCATGAATAGTTCCTGAAGTTGATTATGTAATGTTTCTCCTTCAACGTGTTAACATGGTAAGCTACGGCGACTGGCTTTCCACATTTAGGCCAACTCTGCATCCCTAGAATAAACCGAATTTGCTCATCATTTTGTTCAGGACTTTTATACGTACAAGGGGGGGGCGAAAGCAGGTTTCCCGTTGTCCTTAAGGCTGCCTGAGAACCCTCCCGCCGCACGACTCCAAGTGAGCTACCCTAGCGGTCAAGGCCAAACTGGAATGCCTCTGAGGACAGCCCCTGAGGTCACAAATCGTCAGTCCTGCCGCACCCCGGTCGTGCAGGAGGGCCTTACGCAAGGCGGCGACTGCCAGGGGCGCGACTCCACACGCCTGCACAGCCCCCCGCGGCCTTCACATTTACTGTTTCCTCCTGTTTTAAACATTCTTCCCACAAAGATCCATGTGGACAGCTCCTCAGCTTCCTGTATGAGACTTGCCCTGCCCCTCCCATCTAAAATGTAAAGCTACATCCATCCCTCATTTCACAGCCCTACTTTACTCCTAACCACGGTTAGTGTTTATCTCTAACACGTTTTAACTTATTTTGTTTATGAATCCTATATCTAGAATGTTCTCTCTCAGCTAGTAAGAATTTTTCTGTTTCTTTGACTAGTACAACTCAGCACCTAAAACAGGAGCAGGTATACCAAAAATAGCACTTGTTGACTTAATAGTCAAATCAGTCACTTTGTCATTTCAGCTGCCCTTCAGTGCAGACAGAATATTTACACAATTTAACCCTGAATACTTTGAAGGCTCAGTGTCTTCAGGGTGACTCTTCTATCTCCCTTTTTGCAGACTGTCCTACCAACTGCACTGCTTCCCAGCCCGTGATGGAGGGCCGCGGGGGGGGCTTAGAACAGGGCATCTCCTGTGCCCTGCCACTTTCAAAAGCACCTTCTCAGACAGAGCAGGGCTGTAAAAACACACAGGCACATCAGGCGCGTTTTAATCAGACAGGTGCAAAACTCTTCCCATTCAAGGTAAGCAAGCTATTAAACCACTAAATGACACTGACAGGCGGCAATTTTCAATATTTTGAGTTTTTTCATTAGAAGGAGGACTTACAGTGTTGAAACTTTTAAAAAGCTGCTAGTACTATAAAGCTGTAAGGGTATCTGCAAATATCTCTATATACAACTATAACATTTTCTTAAAATGTCCCCATACGTACTTGAGAGCAGTCCGGCCCACCACAGCCATTCCTTAAGGTACGCATGGCCGCCCTGACCTGTGAATGAACACATATTTCACTTCTCTGAAAGATTATCAGGCCCCTACCACATTTATGACAACATTTATTAGTAATGACAGATTTTAAAATACCTCATTTGTTACTTACCACTACTTTGAATAAAGGTTCCATCACGTATAAAGGGATTTCTTAGATAATGGTTTTATGATTAATATAACAAAAGGGGATGTGAGGATCATGGAAACGTTAAAAACGTTTTGGTTTCTACCATCATGTTGGGTGAAGGAACGAAATCAACCCTTACACTTGTCTTTTGTGAAGTCAGCTTTAACAAAGAAAACGAACCAATCAAAAGTATGGTCCAACTTCAAAGGAATTAGCCTGAGCGCGGATGAGCCCTGCAGGCGCGGGTCAGCCGCTATAGGCCATGACCTTGGACAGAGGGGTCCCACGCTGACCAGACGGAAACAGACTGAGCCCTGCTCGCGGTCTGGGCTGCCGGGACGTCCCTCCTGCTTTTTCACTTGACTTTCACCCCAACCAAACTAATCAAGTCAGGCAGTCGGTACCTAAGCCCCCCGACCAAAAGAAAAGGTCAGTGCAAGGAGAGCCTCTGACAAGCATGTCCGTCACGGTCAAGGAGAGTACCCGCTGTAGGACTGACCGAGGAAGGGCAATATACTTGTTCAGAGGTTCTCCTCTGTCCACGGAGGCGCCCAACGGAGGCTAAGCTTTGCAGGTTGCTCGCAGAGGCGCAGCCGCACGGACGGCACAGCCACCAGGCAGGTGGCGTTTTTTTTTTACTGCCAAAGAAGGTCTTCCTAGGAGGTGGGAACCAGGTCTAGAGCTGACGCAGAGGCTGAACGACAGCACGTGACCAAGATGCAACGCAATGCTGGGCGGGCCCTGACTGCAGCAGACAGGTCGGAGTAGGGCTCCAGCACCTCGAGGGTCCCCTGGCCTGGGAGCAGTTTCTGGGGAAGCAACATACACCCCCCACCCGCTTCAGGGATTCTGAACTGAGGAGTCTTCACCCTGGGGAAGCCTTCTCTTTCCTTCCTGCCTTCAAGCGCTTCAGGAGAAATGCTTAAGGTAAAAATCAAAGCCCCGCGCTCACAGACGGCCGCGCCTCGCCTGGAACGGAGTTCTGACCCTCCGCAGACCCTTGGCTACTTCCCAGAAGGTCAGGAACCGGCCGGGCGCTCATCGGGCCCGGCCCCAGGTCCCGGGTCGGTAACTGCGGGAGCGAGTGGTTAGCTTATTAGACGTCGTCTCGCCTCTTGTTTTTCTCACCACAGAGCTCACGCTGCGGTCCCTGCGCCCACTCACAGCTCTCGCAGTCTGGGGTTCTGAACACTCACCAGGGCCGAAGAGGCGGGGCCTGCAGTCCCGGCGCCCGAGGACGTCAGCGCGCTGACGTCACGGTCGCCCCGGCGCAACCTACCTGCTCTCATGGAGCCTTTCCGGGCGAGTCGCAGGAGGCCTTTTTTTTTCAAAATGAAACTCCCTCCAATGAAAACGCTGGAGCTCATAGCCAATCCCAGACCGATGTAGAAGTCATATTTTCCGCGCCCCTGGCTCATTTCGTTTGTGACGTAAGAAGTTCCTGTGACTCACATTGATCACACGACGGAGAAAGGCGGGTGCTGGAGGCAGGACGACGCGGGCTTCGGACCTACGAGGCAAAGCAAAAGGAGACCCTCAGGGAGCGCAGAGGACGGCGCCCCCGCGATCCAGGACTGCACTCCGTTTCTCTTCCCGTCCGGCAGTTATGTTTTCATTGTTACTACCATGGACAAGATATGTACTTAGTATTTATATTTAGCACTAATCTAATTACAGTTATTCCAATAATGGCAAAAGATGGTGTCATGATGTGAAGCTGCACTTAAAACCCAAACTCCTAGGGCCAGGAACAAAGAGGTGGTTACCCGTGGTGGGGGTTAGGGGGTGGGGGCAGTGGGGGAAGGGGGTCAACAGGTACAAGCTTCCAGTTATAAGGTAAATAAGCCCTGGGGATGTCATGTCCTGCATATGACTATAGTTAATAACACTGTAATGTATGTCTGAAAGTGGCTAACCGAGTAGATCTTAAAAGTTCTCATCACAAGGAAAAAAAAAATGTCTGTGTGACGTGATGGACCTTAACTGACTTGGTGATCAGTTCACAATATAGGCATACATATTCATGATGTTGTACCCTAATTAATTAAACAAATAGGATGTTATATGTCAAGGATAACTCAAAACCACATCTACATTGATTTTATAAATTCTGGTTTCATGTTTTTAAAATGTTTCCAGTCTTAACTGACAGTCCACAGTGACAAAATTTTGCCTATAGGAAAAAACATTCTACACAATGAAAATCAGGCATAAATACACACGTTGAGCTTATAAGCACACTAGCTAATGTCACAAACATGTCCTTTTGGAATAATCTATATAGAGAAACTCAATTATCCCTCACCCACACATTTTCTTCTTAGAAAGCTCTGCAGATATAAGCACATGGTAATTTATTTCTCATTCCGCCTCTCTGGGGGTGTGTAGGGAGAAGGCGGACTGCACGTTAAGTTGTGAGCACAGCGTGGGGACGCCAGCAGACAGAGCACGAGGGCCATGGGCGCTAGAGGCCTCAAGCCTCAAGACCCAAAGGGCCAACTCACGCACTCTGCTGATGAACGAACGAAAACAAGGCGCAGAAATTAGAGGAACATTACTCTGCAACCGAGTTCATAACTGGTTGTAACTACCACGCAATTTTCTGCTATTTCTTGATTTTAAATCCCACTAAACAACTGAATCCCAGAACTAATGGGCAGTTCAGTCTGATTCCGCACTCTGTAACCCTCTCGGACGGGCCCAGCCTGTCCGTTCTTCAGGTTATGAGACCATGGCCTTTTTAACACAAGCTGCTGCCCACACCCCCTTGCCCCCCAGTTACTTTATCTACCCACTCACACAGTATTTACTGAGCATGTGCTGTGTACAGTTAAGCGTTATGCTCTGTCTCTGGATAAAAAGATCACAGCTTTTAGTCTTCAGTGGAGAGACCGACGAGACGGTGAAATGCTAGCATTCTGCAATAGTGACAAACAGTGTGACCACACGGAGCTGACATCCCACTGCTGAGTGACATCTTGGTTCCTCAAATACCTCCAGGAGTTTTCCCACCCCACTGTTTGGGGGCGTGGCCACGTGGCTTGCTTTGGCCAAGAAGGTGGGTGTAAGTGACAGCGAGCCAGTTCGGAGTCTACGCCTAGAGATGACCCTTTGCATCCTGTCATCACCACTGGGAGAGCAAAACACAGAGTCATCCTTGCTGACCCCCAGGACCTGCCGAGTATGATCGTAAAAGCTCACGGCCGTGTGCCACGAGGCAGCTAACTCATACACCTGGAGAGGCCTGCCGCGGGCAAACAGAGAATCCCCACCAGGTTTCTGAAAACCGAAGCCTGTCTGCAGAAAATGAGGATCACTGTTAAGGATGGGTGCTGGGCACAGGGGCTCGCCGTACTATTCTCTCTCCTTTGGCTTGTACTGTGTGTGTCTGGCCATTTCTACATTGAGGTTTTTGAAACACCCGCTCGTGCTCAGGAGCCACGGGGTGCCAGAGAGAAACCACGGGCACATCCCAAACGAAAGGTCACTCCACAATCTAGAACACAGTCCTATGACACATGGAAAGAAGGTTAAGACACTCAAGTCAGGGGTGTGCTCTGAGTTTTGCTTTGTTTTTTTAAAGGGATTTTATTTATTTATTTTTAGAGAGAGGGGAAGAGAGGGAGAAAGAGAGGAAGAGAAACATCAATGTGTGGTTGCCTCTCACACGCCCCCAACTGGGGACCTGGCCCGCAACCCAGGCATGTGCGCTGACTCGGAATCGAACCGGCGACCCTTTGGTTCACAGGCCAGCACTCAATCCACTGAGCCACACCAGCCAGGGCAGAGTTTTTTTAAGTTATCAGTCACATGCACTATGGATGAGATTATCTATCTATATGAAACCCCTCCAATCCTCCCAATGCCGCTCCTAAGGCAAGAAAACGCGCTGAGAAAAGTCCTCAGCAAGGATGTGGGGACTCAGGCCCGCCTCTAGCTGCGGGCATCGCTGCGAACGCACCATAACCTGAAGGCACACACAAGAAAACAAAGAAGCTAAACAGTCTAGAAGGTCACTGAGGATTTTTAAATGAATAAGCTATTGCCCATTTTATGTGTCAAACTGTGGTAACACCCAGCCTCCACCTCAGCCCGCCTCTGGGATCACTGCAAATCACTGCAAATCGGGGGGAGCTCGGCAGACGAGACAGTCAGTTTGCAGGGAGACATAAGCACACGCAGCAAGGGGGCGGGTGGAGACCTGGGAAGGAAATGGTGACGGGAGAGCCTGCTTCTGTGCACACTAGGGAATTACCATTTGTAAGATGCGTGCCTGCAGCGCTCCCAACACCCGCTGCACGCCCGGCTATCTGTACTGACACCCTGGCCTCCCTCACAAGCCTGCCAGTAGCTTTTTTATCCTGGGCACGCAGGTATCTGGAAGTCTCAAAATACATCTTTTTATATATATTTGGGGGATCAGCATGGATGGATGGGATTACACACAATGACCCTAAAAAATGAAGTTGCCTATTCTGGAGCGCTTACTGACAGACGGGAAACCACTGCATCATTTAGATCAGCATCCTGAAATGTAACTGTCGTTTCACAGCCTGCACACTTGACGACGACATAGCGTTGTCAAAGTAGGCTGGGAGAGAATACGCTACCCACCAGTGAAAAGCAAAGATGAGCCCTCAGCTCTGGGCCTGGGCTGGTGTGGCTCAGTGGATTGAGCACTGGCCTGCGAACCAAAGGGTTGTGGGTTCAACTCCCCAGTCAGGGCACATGCCTGGGGTGTGGGCCAGGTCCCCAGCAGGGGGCTCGCGAGAGGCAGCCACACATTGATGTTTCTCTCCCTCTTTCTCTCTCCCTACCCCTCCCTCTAAAAATAATACATTAAATCTTAAAATTAAAAATAAAAGAAAGAAAGAAAGAGTCCTCAGCCCTGAGAAGAGAGTAAAGGGACTGAGCAGCCCGGCTGGTGGGTGTGGCCTTCCAATGAGCAAAAGTCAGCTCACTTTGACAAAACCATCCCTTTACATAAATTCTTCCTCCTCCTTAAAAAAAAAATCACTGTCATGAGGTGTGTTATTAATTATCATGCAAGGGCGGACAAGTGACTCAAGTTCCTGGTTCATAAATCTCCATTTGGAAGCTCTGAACATTCTGGAATCAATAAAATGGAACTTTGTTATCTGAAAAAACCATACCCAGAAGGAAGGCTTATCTACAATAAACAGCTTTATCTGCAATTCCAATCCCCGGTATAAAGAGAGCCTCACAAATCCGAATTCAGACTCTCCATACATAAACCTGACTCAGGCACCAAATGTGAATTTACGAACACTTTTGTTAACTTTCACTAAATGCAAGCTACCTACATGTAGTAGAAGATCTAAAAGTAAGACCCAGTATCATGTGCTGCCTTGACACCTAGTAAAACCAGGATGGCTTTCGGTGACCTAACCGCATGTTTCCCTCCCCGCTCTGCTGCCCAGGTTAAGATCCCAAGGCCAAACAAGCCCTCCTTGGGCACCAAGCACAGTTCCTGCTCACCCCCAGGCACATGCTCACTGCCCTGCAGGGCAGTCACACCCTCCTACAGGAGCCAAGGGCACCAAGAGCTCGTTTCTACAAGGCCTGCCTCCCAGAGCAGCGGGTTCTTCAGTCCGGAGCCCCCGCGTGGCCCTGTGTGGTGAGCAGTGTCCTCTTCCCAGGAGGAAGTGTAAGTGACTGGTAAACGCAGTAGCTCTCCTCAGCCCAGCTGTCAGCGGTCACAGGGCGGGAATCCCACCCCTGCTAGTAAGAGGAAGAAGAGATTACGACAATACATTGTAACAGAATCTTACTCACTTTATTCTAAGGTCACTGAACTTTCACTGTTCCTAACTTTAGTATGTCTGCACCTGAATTTCCTCCACTCATTT
>PVJD01018974.1:0-12926 GCA_004026545.1 Mormoops blainvillei | reverse complement strand
TGTTGTTTAAAAATACTTTATTTTAATGTAATTATAGATTTTTATATACAGTTTTAAGAAACAATACAGAAAGATAGTTTTACCTGCACACAACGGTAATCTTGCAAAATCATAGTACGATCAGGATATTGATAGTGATATAATCAAGGCATGAAATATTTTTATCAGTACAAGGATCCCATATGTTGTCCTTTCATACCCACACCAATTTCTCCCCTGCCCCTACCTTTCCTCACTCTTTCCTTAAGCCCTGATTACCCTACAATGCCTTCTGTTTTATAATTTTATCATTTCAAGAATGTTATTTAAATGGAATCATATATCATATAACCTTTTGGGATTGGCTTTTTTCACTCATCTTAATTCTTTGGTGATTCATCCAGGTTGTTGGACATACCAGCAGTTAATTCCTTTATGTTGCTGAGAAGTAGTATGGTGTGGATATGCAAATTTGTTTAACCCTCCACTCATGGAAAGATACCTGTGATGTTTTCAGTTTATGGCTGTTATGAATAAAACTTCTATAAATATTTGTGTTCAGGTTTTTTGCGACCTCTCCAAGATGAATGCCCAGGAATGCAATTGCTGTGTCATATAGTAGTTGCGTCTTTAGTTTTTTAAGGAATCTGACAAATTGTTTCCCAGAGCGGCCATTCCACTTTACATTCCAACCAGCAAGATGTGAATGATTTGATCTCTCTGCAACCTTATCAGCATTTAATTTTGTCATTTTAAAATTTTAGCTCTTCTGATAGGTGTGAAGTAATACCTATTGTGGCTTTAATTTGCATTTCACTAATGGCTAATGATATTGAACATTTATTCATGTGCTTATTTGCCATCAGTATGTCTTTAGTGAGTGAACCAATTCTCTGAAAAACACACACTACCAAAAGTCAACCAATATGAAATACATAATTTGCATATCCTTATAATAATTAAACAATTGAATTTTTAGTTAAGATAAATCTCCAGGCCGAGATGATTTTCTTAGGGAATTATATCAGATATCTATGAAAAGAGGGACCCAAGATGGTGGCAGAGTAGGTGCAAACTACACTCACCTCCTCCCAGTACCAAACTGGAAGAGCAACTGAAATATCAAGCAATCAACCTGAATAACCAACACAAGACTAGCTGAATAAAAGTCTTATAACCAAGGATTTGCAGAGGAAGTAACAGTGATACTGGTAGGAAGGGTGAAGACTCAATAAAGGCTGGCTCTGCTTCCATGGGTGGCTGCTGAGATTCCAGAGGGATGTCTCAGCTGTTGGAGTTCCCACTGAGAAGTGTTGGGTTTAAACCCCACCCCAGCCCTGTATCCCAGAGTACCAGTGCCAGAGAGAGGCACCAAAAAAACATCTGGCTGTGAAAAGCAGTGAGGTTTCTGTTACCTAGGGAGAGACTGGAGTCCACTGTAGACACGGACACCCTCTTAAAGAGCCAACATATGAAATTTCATTCACAGCCACTCTCCCTGGGCTCTGGCAGAGGGAGGGCAGAGGTGACTAGAGTCATGTGAGGACAGTCGGGGTTTGTGGTTCTGGGGAGAGAGCTGAGCAGACAGTCACTAGGATCACTGTGCTGTCACTTTATGGACCAATAAAGCCATCTTTCTTGGGTGGAGCACTCCCCTCCAAGAGACATCAGTCTGGGGGAAAATAATAGCCCCACCCTCTGGATTTGCTTTTGCCCCACTCTGAGTTGGAGGACTCACACTACCTGATGTCAAACTATACTACAAGGCCATAGTAATCAACACAGCAAGGCACTGGCATTAAAATAGATCAACAGAACAAAATGAGAGCCCAGAAATAAAGCCATACCTTTATGGTCGATTAATATTTGACAAAGGCAAGCACATACAATAGCGTAAAGACAGTCTATTCAATAAATAATGTTGGACAGCTACAGGTAAAAAAATTGAAACTAGACCAACTTCTTACAACATGCACAAGAATAAGATCAAAATGGATTAAAGAGTTAAATATTAGACTCGAAACCATAAAAATCCTAGAGGAAAACATAGGCAGTAAAATCTCAGACATTTCTCCTAGCAAAATTTTTGTGATATATCTCTTCAGGCCAGGAGAACAAAATAAACAAATGGGACTATATCAAACTAAAAAGATTTCGTACAGCCAAGAAAACCATCAACAAAATGAAAAGACAACCCACTGAATGGGAGAACATATTTGCCAATGATACATCTGATAAGGGGTTAATACCTAAAATTTATGAAGAACTCATACTACTCAACACACACACACACACAAAATCCAATTCAAAAATGGATAAAGTATCTGAATAGACACTACAGTGTTTCAACATCTGTGAATTACTTTCAATGTTATCTTGCTTTGCATCCATTGTTTTCCCAGTAACTGTACATAGACATATGCCAGCATTTCTTATTCTGTTTTATCTATTAACCTCTTCATTGTCATTTCACCTGCTTCTCTTTCCATGCTTCATTCTCAGTAATTTCTTCAGCTCTATTTCCATATTAGTAATTCAGTTGTAGGATATGTCTGGTCTGCTCATTAGTTTTTGAGTTTGACATTTATACATATTTTAATTAAACTTCCAAAATTGGTTTGTTCCTTTACTAATTTTGGGGTTTTAATAGCACTTTGTATGTTTTTGGATTCAAGTTTTTTGAATCAGATATGTGTTTTCCAAGTATTTTCTCTCAGCCTGTAACTTGTCTTTTCATTCTCTTACTAGTGTCTTTTGTAGAACAGAAAGTTTTAAATCTCAATATAGTCTAGTTTATCATTTTTTTTATTCCATAGATCATGCTTTTTGTGTTGCATCTAAAAAGTTATCACCAAACCCAAGGTCATCTAGATTTTTCCTATGTTATCTTTTAGAATTTTTACAGTTATGCATTTTATATTTAGGTCTATGAGTTATTTTTGTGAAAGGTATAAAATCATATTTACATTTATTTTTCAGATATAAATGCCTTGTTTTTCTAGCACCATTTGTTGAGACATTTATCTTTTATCCATTGAATTAACTTTGCTTCTCTGTCAAAGACCAGTGGACTACATTTTGAGGCTCTTTTTTTGTTCCCTTAACTATGTGTGTATTCTTTTGCCATACCATGTGGACTTTATTACCACAGCTTTGTAGCAAGTTTTGAAGTTGGGTAGTTACAGCCTGCTGACTTTGTTCTTCCTCAGTATTGAGTTGACTATTCTGAGTCTCTTCCTTTTTTATATAAACTTTAGAATTGGTTTGTTAATAACCACAAAATTAGTTGCTGAGATTTTGAATGTGATAATTGAATTGACAAACAAGTTGGGAAAAGCTGACATCTTAACAACATTGAGTCTTCCCATACATGAACACAAATGATGTCTTCATTTATTTAGATCTTTGAATTTTTTCATACTTCATAGCTTTCTTTATATAGAAATTATACATATTTTATTATATCTAAGTGTTATTTTGTTTTTTTGGTACTAAGATACATGATGTTTAATTTTTAATTTAATATTCCATTTTCATTGTTAGTATATAAGAAAGCAATTACTTTTATGTATTAATTTTGTATCCTGTAACCTTGCTGTAGTAGTTTATTAGTTCCAGGAATTTTTCTTAGTTTTTATTATTTGGAATTTTTTTTAATATAAACAAGCATGTCATCTGCATGCAAAAGTAGTTTTATTTCTTTGTTCCCCAATCTGTATACATTTGATTTTCTTTCTTGTCTCTGTGCTTTAGCTAGGTGTTGTACAATGTTGAATAGGAGTCATGATGGGAGACGTACTTGTCCAAAACAAAATGAGAACAGTAACACTCATCTTGTCTATCTAATTTTTAAAGGTCATATAAGATGATGAATGTGAATGTTCTATACAAATTATAAACCATGGTGCATATTATCATAATGGTTGCTTATATTGGAGGTGGAAAGGGCAAGTAGGGGTCTCCTTAGGTTCCTTAGGAACATTCTTACTTTCTCTTAGCCTAAATTCTGGAAGGAACAGAAAAAATGATTCTGATAGGGAGGAGAAAACATTTCAATAGTTTAAAATTTTGGGAATGGCTTGAAGTTATATGGCCGTTAGAGTACTCACACATTGAATTAGGTGCATTCAAAGCATACCCTAAAGCAGAGGAGGATTAAGGTCGGTTGAGGCCCCGGGAGCAGAAGAAAATATTGGGCCCCTTAAAAAAGAGAGAGAGACAGGGAAAATAAAAATACATGCCTTCAGAAGTCGGGGCCCAGGGCGCCTGCCCAGTGTGCCCTCCCAGTGCGCCTGCTGTTAAATCCACCTCTGCCCTAAAGGGCTGCTGAACTGCAAATGGGCCCTAGGCAGGGAGAGGAAGCATAAGAAGATGAGGCCCAGAAAGGGAGAATTTATAGGAATATGTGCATGTGTGTGCGCACGCATGTGTGTGTGTGACTTCTCCCATTTTGTGTCCAGCTCCAACTCACAGAGGTCCCTTCTCTTGTCTCTCCCACTCTCCCTTATTTGGGTGGGAGACTCCCTATATCAGCCCAAGTGAAGATCCGGACTCTGTAGGCTCATTTACAAAAGCATTTTTAAGGTTAAAAAAATAAAACTTGTCTGGAAGAAGAGGTAATATAAAATATAAGACTGCTAGGATTTACCCAGTATGATGGTTACTTTTATGTGTCAACTTGGCTAGGCAACTCTACCCAGGTATTTGGTCAAACATCGGTCTAGATATTGCTGTGAAATCATTGGTTTTGGATGAGATAAACATTTAAATCATTAAAGCAAATTACCCTCTATAATGTGGGTGAGCCTCAGCCAATCAGTTGAAAACCTTAAGGAAAAAGACTGAGGTATCCTTGACGAGGAAGGAATTCTGCCTCCAGGCTGCCCTTGTAGTTGAGTTGCAACATCAGTTTTTTCCCCGTTCTCCAACTTGCTCAACTGCCTTGCAGATTTCAGATATCCAGCCTCCACAATTGTGTGAGCCAGTTCCTTAAAATAGTCCCCTTGCTCGTCTCTAATATGTAGGTAATAAGATAAATGTTGCATTTTATTGTTGTTTTTGTCATTGTGTGTGCATGTTTGTGTGTTGTGCTAATGGATAAAAGTACAATAGCCTCCGTCCATGAACGATAGATTCCCAGACCTCCCTTTGATGCCTGAAACTGTGGAGAGCACCAAACCCTGTGTAGGCTACATTTTTCTTATATATACATACCTATGATAAAGTTTAATTTATAAATTAGTCACAGTAAGGCATTAACAACAGTAATAATAAAATAGGACAATTATAACAATTTATAGTACTATAATAAAAATTTATGAGAATGGTCCATCTCGGTTAACTGATATGATAACTGAGAGGGCTACTAAGTGACTAATGGTGGGTAATATGAACAAAGTGATAATTCATTCCTGGGCATCAGAGAACAGGGTGGCATTGGAAGGTGCTAGATTTCATCATGCTACTCAGAATGGCGCACAATTTAAAACTCGTGAATTGTTTATTTTTTAGAATTTTTTATGTAATATTTTTGGACCATGTTTGACTGCAGGTAGTGGAAACCACAGAAAGCAAAATTGCAAATAAAAGGAAACTACTGTATATGGTAGTACTTGGCTCGTTTTAGATGATCTTGAAACATTAATTTTATTTCACGCCTTACACCCCCCCCCCAAATCTTTTATAGGGGATGAAAAAGGTTGTCTTATTTGTAAGCATCAGAATAATCCTCTTGACAAAGGCATAAGGACCCTTAGTGTATTTTCAAAGCTGAAAACAAATGAGCTCTATAGCCATAAAAAACCAACATAATGGAAGATTATAAAGCTGATGGCAGTAGCATCTATGACAGGTGTTGTGATAGAAACTGGAGAACAAATTAAAATAAAATGCCATCCTCAAGGAGTTCCCCCTAGGAATGTGCGAGAGGCAGGGTTTCTTAACCAGACCAGTGTATTACACTGTGATAGGTGCTAAGATGGAGGTACATGCAGAGGGCCCTGAGAAAACAGAGAAGAGGCCTTATTATGCAGTCAGGTTAGGGTTGGTGGGGCTTTACCAAAGAACTTGCCAACTGAGCTATGTCCTGAAGAATGAGGAGGAATTTCAAAGATAGGAAATAGCAGGTCAGGGCATCCCAGAGAGCAGTAATAGTATAAGCAAAGGCTGAGAGTTAGGAAAAAGCCTGACACATGAGGGAAACTAAAACATGCTATTGGGCTACTTGCTGGCAAGTAAGAGAAGGCATCTGCGTTAGATGACTCTCAGTTTCATACAAAAGGGAGGACATTCATATGTAAGGAAAATACCATACAGTGATTCAGACTAAGTGCCGAACCAGTGGTGGAAAGATGAGTGTAGGGAGGCTGGGAGCGATGATGGATGACTATAAACCAGCTTCTGGGAGTTTAATGGAAAAAGGGGGAATAAGGTTGAACTTAATGTGGAAACTAAGACCTAGACTAGAAGAGGGAATGTAGAAAACATTCAAGGCAAGAGAAATAACACAATCAAGAAACTTTTCAGGAAGGAAACGGTGGACCACATTGTCCAATGTTTCTTTTTCATTTTTATTAGTTGTTCAGTTATAGTTGCCCCACCCTTTTCCCCATGGCTCACCCCTACCCCCCCGGCCCCACTCCCACAGTCAATCCCACCCATTGTCTGTGTCCACGAGTTGTCTATTTGTGTTCCTTTGCTTGCCCCTCCCCTTTCTTTTCCCCTTTATCCCCCTCAACTTGAGGCTATACTGCCCACTTAGTGGGTATTCAGAAACGTGTGGGGACATATAGTTGTCAAAGTGCCTGGGAGGAGCTACTGATGTTTAATCTCTTGAGATCAGTGATGCAAATGTTCTGTGAGTATGCAGTTCCTTAGGTGAGATTACATAATTGAATCTAATAATTATTGGTAACTTAACAAGCTTCAGGTTTGCCATGTGTATTTGCTTTTGTTATTTCAAATACAGTTTAGTTGGGGGGAGGATTTCTAACTTCTAACCTGCATTTCCTTTTTTTTGGTAAGGGTTTGGAAATAGATATAATGTATATTTTGTTTGTGTGACTGGAGAATACATGCCAGAATTTTGAAGAAGGATGGTTGCCTTGTTATGAAGAGGTCTAGAATAAATGCAGGAGAATTTGTCTGAGATCATAATGGATATTTTTTCTGCCAGTCTTCTCTCCCTGACACCTCCCTGTCCACTCCACCTCACACAAAAGCAAACCCTGGCCCTCTTTATTCAGATATGTTTGGGACATTTAGATCATAGACCTCACAACATGATAGATGGGGACAAGAAGCTGGATTGCTCCAGCAAATCTAATTGAAAAGAAAACTGGATGTTGGTGCTTTAGCCATGATGAATGAATATGAAATGCTGTAGCCTATTACCAAGTTATAATTCAGAAATTTGACATTCCCACTTCTCTCCACCTAGAACCTTAGGCAAACCTTTTTTTTTCTACCCCCAAAGTTCAACCTAGCCAGTAGGCATTTTACAAGAGGACTGACTGTTTCCCAATCATTACAGAAATAAAAAGTCATTTAATATTAATATATTTGGAGATGTCCCACAATACAAAACAACAGAAGGTCTCCCAAATTATCACTAAACAATGAGATGATTATAATTTCATATGAGAAGTAAATACCTACATCAAAGTAATGTGCTCTCAAAAAATGTATCGAGTTTCCTTCCTGTTGTATGAGATTAAGAATAATGTGCCCTCTCAGTATGACATGGAAAATAATTTGTATTATTATGGAGCCCTTTCTATATAACTAGAATAACATTACTTCTTCTGTGTGAAATGGATTTCTACCTCCATCCCCCTCAAATTTAGTTACAATAGGTTTAACTGTGGCTGTATGCCAAGATGTATCTTGTTTTGTTTGGTATTTCTATAAGCTTAAACCGGCAGCTGTGCTTGTTTGTGCAATTCCAAAGTCAGTATTTATATATGTAATTTTTCAACTGAGGGAAAAATTAAAAATATCTTTAATGAATCACATGGAAAGCCACTGAAAAAATTACAACACCAAAAAGATGCTCTCTTTATTCATATATATTCAGTATTTATAATGGAATGGATATAGACGTCTCTTGAAATAAGGTTTACCTTCCTATAAACTGGTTGAGTTAATTTTCAGTGGAGTGATTCAGGAGAGCAAATAGGTTTTTGAAGTCTTATGTTGTGCTAAGATGCATATGGGACTACTTTTCTTTAAAAAAAAAGAAAGTCTTTTAATACTCCTGCCTGGACACATGCACCCCTATCTTACTCACACCCCTCTAGCCCAAAGCCAGGCCCACACTACAGATGACCTTTCCTAGAATGAAGAATATTAGAACAGCAAAATTGCTGGTCCAGAAGAACTCCTTCAGCAGTACCTTTATTTTGTCTTGTCAGCATTCCCCTAGGAGTTCTTTCTTCCTTTCTGCTGTGTAGTATTCCATTGCACAAATTTACCACAGTAAATGATCCACTCATTTACTAATGAGCACTTGGACTGTTTCTAGCACTTGACTACTGCGAATAGCACTGCTGTGAACATAGGGCTGCACAGGTTATTTTGAATCGGTGTTTTGCGATTCGTAGGGTATAGTCCCAGCAGTGGAATTGCTGGGTCATAACACAGTTCAATTTTTAACTTTTTGAGAAAACTCCATACTGTTTTCCACAGTGGGTGCACCAGGCTGCATTCCCACCAACAGTGCACTTAGGGCTCCCTTTTCTCCACAACCTCACCAGCACTCGTTGATTGTTGATTTATTTATGATGACCATTCTGGATGGTGTGAAGTGGTGTCTCACTGTGGTTTTATTTTGCATCTCTCTGATGGATAGTGATGCTGAGCATCCTTTCATATGTCCCTGGGCCTCCTTGGAGAAGTGTCTGTTCAGGTCCTTTGCCCATTTTTAATTGGATTATTTGTCTTCCTGGTGTGGAGTCACGTGTGTTCTTTATATATTTTGGAGATTAAACCCTTACCTTGTATATCATTGGCAAATATGTTCTCCCATATAATCAATTCCCTTTTCATTTTGATGATGGTTTCTTTACTGTGCAGAAGCTTTTTAGTTTGATGTAGTCCCATTTGCTTTTTTCCCCCTTTATTTCCCTTGCCCTAGGAGATATACTGTCAAAAATATTGCTACGTGGGATATCTGAAATTTTACTACCTATGTTTTCCTATAGGACTTTTATGGTGGCATGACTTATATTTAAGTCTTTAATCCATTTTTGAGTTTATTTTGGTGTATCGTGTAAGTTGGTAGTCTAATTTCAATTTTGTGCATGTACCAGTCC
Organism: Mormoops blainvillei; assembly: GCA_004026545.1. Lineage (NCBI taxonomy): Eukaryota > Metazoa > Chordata > Mammalia > Chiroptera > Mormoopidae > Mormoops > Mormoops blainvillei. The sequence goes on along the minus strand of PVJD01018974.1, from coordinate 3,636 downwards.
AGTTTTCCCAACACGATTTATTGAAAGGCTATCTTTATTCCATTGTATGCTCATGCCCACTTCGTCAAATATTAATTGACTACGGAGACTTGGGTTTCTTTTTGTGCTCTCTATTCTCTTCCATTGATCTATGTGTCTGTTCCTGTGTCAGTACCAGACTGTTTTGAACAGTAGCCTTGTAGTATAGTTTAATATCAGATATTGTGATCCCTCCTACTTTTTTCTTCTTTCTCAAGATTGCTGAGGCTATTCAGGGTCTTTTTTGGTTACATATAAACTTTTGAAATATTTGTTCTAGATCTGTAAAATATACCATTGGTATTTTAATAGGAATTGTATTGAACTTATAGATTGCTTTGGGTAGTATGGCTTTTATATTTTGATGATGTTAATTCTTCCAATCTCTGAACACAGTATATGCTTCCATGTATTTGTATCTTCCTCATTTTCTTTCTTCAGTGTCATAGAGTTTTCCAAGTACAAGTCTTTTACCTCCTTGGTTAAATTTATCCTTATGTACCTTATTTTCCTTGTTGATATAGTAAATGGGATTTTTTTTCTAGTTTCTCTTTCTGATAGTTTATTGTTGGTGTACAAAAAGGCCATTGATTTCTGAATATTAACTTTGTATCCTGGTGTTTTGCCAAATTCACTTACTAGGTAAAGGAGTTTTTTGGTGGAGACTATGGGCTTTTCTATGTACACTATCATGTTGTCTGTGAATAATGACCATTTTACTTCCTCCTTTCCAATTTGGATGCCTGTTATTTCTTTTTCTTGTCTGATTGCTGTGGCTAGAACTTTCAGTACTATGTTGAATAAGAGAGGTGAAAGTGAGCACCCTTGTCTTATTCCTGATTTAAGGGGAGTGATTTTAGTTTTTGCCCATTGAGTGTGATGTTGGCTGTAGGTTTCTCATATATGATCTTTATTATGTTGAGGGATGCTCCCTCTATTCCCATTTTGCTGAGTGTTTTATCATAAATGGGTGTTGGATTTTATCAAATGCTTTTTCAGTATCAATTGATATGAGCATGTGATTTTTATCTTTCATTTTTTATGTGATGTATCGTATTGATTGATTTATGAATACTGTACTATCCTTGCATCCCTGGGATGAATCCCACTTAATCATAGTGGATGACCTTTTTAATGTATTGCTGGATCTGGATTGCCAAAACTTAGTTGAGGATTTTAGCATCTATGTTCATCAGAGATATTGGCCTATAGTTTTCTTTCTTTGTGGTGTCTTAGCTGATTTTGGAATTAAGATAATACTGGACTCATAAAAAAGAGTTTGGAAGTCTTCCCTTTACCTGAATTTTTTGGAATAGTTTGAGGAGGATAGGAGTTAGCTCTTCTTGGGATGTTTTACTAAAATTCTCTTCTGAAGCCATCCAGTCCAGGGCTTTTGTGTGCTGGGAGTTTTTTGATTACTGCTTCAATTTCACTAGTTGTTATGGATCTATTCAGGCTTTCTGCTTCTTCATGATTGAGTTTTGGGAGATTGTAGGTTTCTAGAAATTTATCCATTTTGCCCAGGTTGTCCAATTTCTTGGCATATAGTTGATCATAGAAATTTCTTACAGTCCTTTGTATTTCTGTGGTATCAGCTGTTATTTCTCCTCTTTTGTTTCTGATTATATTTATTTGGGTCGTCTCTCTTTTTTTCTTGGTAAGTCTGGTTAAATGTTTGTCAGTTTTGTTTATCTTTTCAAAGAACCAGCCCCTGGATTCTTCGATCCTTTTAAATGTTTCTGTAGCCCCTGTGTCATTTAATTCTGCTCTCATCTTGATTATTTCCTTCATTCTACTCTCTCTGGGCTTTGTTTATTGTTGTTCCTCTAGTTCTTAGTTCTTTTAGATGTAGGGTTAGGTTGTTTACTTGAGAATTTTCTATTTTTTTAGATAGTATGTATTGCTATGAACTTCCCTCTCAGGACTGCCTTCTCTGTGTCCCATAGGTTTTGGGTTGTTGTGTGTTAATTTTCATTTGTTTCCAGAAACTTTTTGATTTCCATCTTGTTCTCATCGTTAACCAATTCATTATTTAATAGCATAATATTCAGTCACCATGTATTTGAATGTTTTTTGAGTTCTTTTTCATTGAGGTTATTTTCTAGTTTCAAGCCATTGTGATCCAAAGAGATGCTTGTTGATATGATTTAAATTTTCTTGAATTTCTTAAGGCTTGTTTTGTGTCCGACCATGTGGTCTATCTTTGAAAATGATCCATTTACTTTTGAAAAGAATGTATATTTTGCTTCTTTGGGGTGGAAAATTATGTATCAATTAAGTCTGTTTGATCTAGAGTGTTGTTCAGTGCCACAGTATCCTTGTTTTTGTTTTTGTTTTTGGTATATTTTATTGAGTGTGCTATTACACTAGTCCCATTCCCCCTCCTTTATCTCCTCCACCCTGCACCCCATCCCACCACCCCCACACCTCTTAGTCTATGTCCATGGGCTGCACACTCCAGTTCTTTGGCTTCTTAATTTTTCACACTACTCCCAGCCTCCACCTGTCCACTTTTTTTTTGCCAACATTTTCCCACGACAACTTTCCCCAGCCCCACCCTCCCCACCTCATACCCTCAATCCTTCCCCCATTTGGCTTTGTCGATGGGTCCTTTATGCATGTTTCTTGATGACACTTCCCCTCCCATTTCCCTGTCATCCCCCTCCCTCCTCACCTCTGGTTACTGTCAGTTTGTTCTTTTTTTCTATGTTGCTGGTTATATTTTGCTTGCTTGTTTGTTTTGTTGATTAGGTTCCACCTATAGGTGAGAATATATGGTATCTGTCTTTCACCACCTGGCTTATTTCACTTAGCATAATGCTCTCGAGTTCCATCCATGGTGTTGCAAAGGGTAGTAACTCCTTCCTTTCTGCTGCGTAGTATTCCATTGTGTAAATGTACCATAGTTTTTTGATCCACTCATTTACTGTTGGGCACTTAGGTTGCTTCCATGGGCATACACAGGGCCCAGAGACACATGAAAGGATGCTCAGCATCACTAGCCATCAGAGGGCTGCAAATTAAAACCACAATGAGATACCACTTCACACGAGACAGAATGGCCATTATAAACAAATCAATAAACAAGTGCTGGCGAGGATGTGGAGAAAAGGGAACCCTAGGCACTGTTGGTGGGAATGCAGACTGGTGCAGCCACTGTGGAAAATAGTTTGGAATTTCCTCAAAAAACTAAAAATGGATCTGCCTTTTGGTTCAGCAATCCCATTGCTGGGATTATACCCTAAGAACCCTGAAATATCAATTCAAATGAATCTATGTACCCCAATGTTCATAGCAGCACAGTATCCTTGTTGCTTCATTGCTTGGAAGATCTATCCATTATTGGCAATGGAGTGTTAAGTTCCTCTATGATGAGTGTGTTGCTGTGGATATCTTTCTTGAATACTCCAAGATCTTCCTTATATATTTAGGTGTTCCTATGTTTACAAGGGCTATATCATCTTGTTGGATTACCCCCTTAAGTATTACATAGTAACCTTGTTTGTCTCTTGTTATGGCCTTTGTTTTGAAGTCAACTTTGTCTGATATAAGATTGCTACCCCATCTTTTTTTCATGTCTGTTTGCTTGGAATATTTTTTTCCAACCCTTCACTTTCA
>PVJD01018973.1:0-12926 GCA_004026545.1 Mormoops blainvillei | reverse complement strand
CTACTGTCATTCATTAATTTGTTCAGTAAATATTTATTGGATGCTCACTACATGCCAGGCACTGTGCTCGTTAAGGGAGGATACAAAGATAAAAAGACATGCTCTCTGGATCAAAGAAGCTTACATACACGTAAATTAATCAATGCAATAAAATGCTATAGGTGTAATGATAGAAGTCCACAGAAGCTAAAGTGTGGGCATACATAAGAGGACAGTAGACAAGAGTAGGGAAAGGCTTCATAGAATATGTGACATTCAATTCAAATCGATAAACACACAACAGATAAGTATTACATGGCAGGAAATACGTTAAGTGCTGGTAACTAATATCCCAGCAGGGAAAAAGAACAAATAATTACAAAAATGGTAAGTATTATGAAAGGGGAAATACATAAGTGGTATGTGAGTATAAAAAGAGAATTTAATCTAATCTAATGGACAAAGAGCCTCCCTGAGAAACTTACATGAAATTGAATAAAATGTGTATGTTGACTGTTAGACAGAAAATGATGAAAGAACCTTCTAGAAACAAAAGGTATTAAAACAAAGATATATAGATATTAAAGAGCACAGTCCATTTAGGGCAATGGATTACAAAGTTCCAAGGCAGACAACCCCTAAAATGAGGCTGGAGAAGTCACCAGGAGTCAGACTATGCAGATCATGCTACAGCTATTGAATTTTATCTTAAAGGTAACAGAAAGCCACTAACGTGGTTTTATTTAGAAAAACCACCCTGGTTTCAATATGGAGAATGGTTTAAAAAGATAAGAAGATTATTTGAGTAGTCAGGCTATGAGATAAGCTCCTGAAAGAAATCGGAATCAATGGGAATGGTAATGGTTGGATGTGAGGGAACAGAGCAGGGCAAATAGAGGGGTCACAAATGACTGGCAGATGTCCTTCATGAGCACCTGGTGATTGTGGGTAGGGGGCATTTAACATACAGTCATTATAGGCTAAACACCTAAGTGCTATTTTATTTCATTGTATTTCATGCGCACAGCTTTTCTAATAGAAACAATGTTTTTTAGATATCCACAAACTTCCCCTTTGCACTTTGCAGCATTTCAACACCACTCTGAATATTTCTCTCTACATAAATCTATTACAATACTTTTTTTGTGCTTTAATAAAAGCAATGGTTCCTTCGATGAGTCTCCCATACACACACATACACACACACAGTAGTAGACTCCTTTCCATCACCATAGCACCCCATCTAAAGCCTACTTTTCTTTTTTTCTGATTACAGTTTATTTGTGGTGTTCATTAAGCCAATGTCTATTCTTTGCTTTCAGTTTGTTTACCTTACAAATAACACTAGTTTGTTTTATAAATAATCTTCCATTTGTATTCATTCATTCATTTAACAAATATTTCCTGAATACTCATTATATGCCAGGCCCTGTGTGAGGTGTTATGACAGCCTTCTCAAATAATACTGTTTGCATTTAACTAGGTTATTCTAGGAAACCAAGTATTTAAATCAACTGTTGCCTCTAGCAGTTAAGTTTGCAGAATTGTGTCAGGCCAATCAGTGGGGAGTCCAAGAAGTTAATATTATTTTTTAAAGATTTTATTAATCCAAATGTTACTCTGCAGGTTCAGGTCTGAACCTCTTGGTTTATCTTTCTCAAAAGTTTACATTTACATTTCTCAAAAATTTTACATTTTTAATTTTTTTTATTAGTTACAGAGCCAGCCTTTTCTTCTTCTTTTCTTTTTTTTTTAAGACTTTACTTATTTACTTTTAGAGAGAGGGAAAGAGAGGGAGTAAGAGAGAGAAACATCAGTGTACGTGAGATACATCAATTGGTTGCCTCTCACATACCCACAACTGGGGACCTGGCCTGAAACCCAGGCATGTGCCCTGACTCAGAATTAAACTGGCAACCTTTTGGTTCACAGGCTGGCACTCAATCCACTGAACCACACCAGCCAGGGCTCAAGAAAATTCTTTAATTATCAAATCCTTCTCATACATGGACAACTGTTTTATCTTTGTGAATGGTGGAACTTGCTACTCAGTAAGCAACTCACAGTAAGCACCTCACAGTGAGCTTTCATGCTACTGGAGATTCCTTGCCAGAGGCAGATGTAACGGTGGCCGTGGGCCCAGACTTCCGAAGGGCCCTGCGTAAAACCCCAACTTTACACATTTTTCTAATGACACCAAGTTTGGCTTCATATGTGCAATTTTAATTACGTACAAGTTTACAATCGGCAGTAAAAACCTGATAGTATGTTTATACTCGCTTATTTTCATTATTTCATTACTACGCTGCATACTGTACACACACTACAATGCATAAGCCCCGCGTGGCTGCGCTACTGCTCATGGGAGCAATAGAATCGTATCTGCTACTTTGTACTTACAAAGGTTTTCCTGCAGGGCAGATGTACGATATATGCAAATACGCAGGGATGTAAATTAGTTTGTGGGTATGTACTTGTTTCAATTATGGTTTTAAAAATATGTATTTTTAAACATGTATTTTTATTTTTCCTGTCTCTCTCTCTTTTTTTAAAAGGCCCAATATTTTCTTCTGTGCCCAGGGCCTCAACTGACCTTAATCCGCCTCTGCTTGACACATAATTATGTTTCATCTTGAAATCATTTTTTCCAGTTATCTCATACTTTCCTAACTTCTCTTCCTAACTAGTCCATAATCCAACAGTTCCCAACTTGTAGACCATATTTTTTTGTAAGGGTCCTTAAATCTATGTGCCCTTTGAGTACTGTCTTTAGACTGAATTAATATCTACATATGTATATGTAGAGTAATTCTCAAACATATGCAAACACTTGAGATGAATATAATCCAAGTCGATTGAAAAGTATTAGTAAAATCATAGTTTAAAATCAATTTTTTTAAATCAATGGATATTAAAACTACAACCACTTTTATGCTACATGTCTGTGAAATATTACACACACAAAAAATGGGTCTTAAAGAAAGGTTGGAATCATTTCTGTAAATGCCTAAAAAGTAGGGATCTTTCCTTTTTCTTGTTTTATATTTTCCATGGCAAATGCAGTGCTCTGTCTAAAGTTATTTAAAAAATGCTTGATGAATACATGAATGGCCCAAAACCTACCTTATCTGCCAGTAATAATCTTGTAAAGATTTTCCAGTCAGCTGGCTTATTTCCAAATTATCATCTGCTAATTTGGTAGCATGTGTCAGTGCTTTAAGCTACAACAAAGAAAAGAGCTTCTTTGGTACATTGCTTTATTTATTTTTAACTAATCACTCCATTAAAAGTTCTAATATATATCCATAGAAGATGTATGCGTACCTTTTGAATATGTTTTATATATTTTTGTCCCATTCTGTCACTTGCTTTTCAACTTTATTTTTTATATCTTTTGGCAAACATTTAAAATTTATTTATTTGTTATCTTTATTTGAGGACATGCTTACTGATTTGAGAAAGGAATGGAGGGGGAGAGACAGGGAGAGAAACATTGATGTGAGAGAAAATCATCGATGACTGCCTGTTGCACACCCTGACCAGGGACCAAACCCGCAACCCAGGCATGTGCCCTGACTGGGAGTTGAACCAGTGACCTTTCACCTTGCAGAACAATGCCCAACCAAGCCACACTGGTCAGGGCTGTTCACCCTTATCCTTGACCAAGAAATCTGACTTCTAGCAATCTAGCCTACAGAAGTTTTCACATATGTGCTCAAATATGCAGGTAAAAGGAAGTTCACTGCTTAATTATTTGTAATCATAAAAAAAGGAAATGACCTAAGTGTCATGAATGGAGAGTGATTAAACACATTAAAATATATTTTTATTATTTACATATCTATCTATAGTGCTAAGGAAAAATACAGAATTAATTTTAAAAACTAAGTTGCCAAATTACACATACGGGAAGATCCAATTTATGCTAAAAAACTGTTATGGTATATGCATATACAGAGCGACATGGAAAAAAACCTAAAGGTTGTACTCCAAACCGTGAGGTGAAGGATTAGGTGGGGCTTTCACCCTTTGAAACATCTATACTGAGTCTTCTCTGATGAGAATGTATCCCTGTATTACTTCTGTAATTTAAAAAAAAAAAAACAGAAGGAAAAACAGCAGATGTCTGCATAGCTAAGTATATGTTCTACTCGCTCATACTGTCTGCAGCATTTCTCCTTGTTCTTTAAGTGGGATTCATACTTACATAAAGGGTTAGTTTAAGAATTCCTTGGATGACAGTGAGTCTTCCACTACTCTGAACTTGGTTTGACCACAATGGCAACAAACGGAGCCATACATTTCAAACATAAATTATACATACATACATACATATATACTTAATACATAAGTACACATAATACATAAATAGTAAATCAGTACTTTGGTGAGAGACCAAAGGACACACTCTGTAATACTTTTTACATTTTACTAAGAGGTTAGAGACAATGTTTACATGCATATAAGAGAATAAATTGAAGAAAAGTAAAAATCAACTAGGCAATTACTTTGGCTCCTATGACTTAATAATAGCAATACTGAAACATGTTACAAATCATGATCCCAAAATGTTATTTTATACAAAGAGCCATGCTACATGAAAATAGAGAGCCTTATATATAGTGATAGATAGAATTCTAATAAAATAAAATTGATATTGCTAGATGAGGCTTTAAAGATTACATATTTTTGGAAAATTATTATAAAGTAGAAATCCATAAATCAAGTCACTTTTTTCAATGAGCTACATCTGAATTTCAGAGTTGGTTCCTCCATTCATAAAACCAATGACCGTATTATACTAAAAGTTAGAATATTCAATATTTGTTTTATGAAATATTCCAATATTATTAATGCATGGTCTTCAGCTATTAAGTGTTCACACACAATTGCTACATAAAAATTCAATTGAATGGATTCAGCCCTATGAATTTTGCACTTGTATTTTGAAAAGCGATGTACTTCATTTTCAGCTTACTGTAAAGTCTTAGTTACTCCATTAGGCTTGAATATTTAATTAAATACCTCACTAAGTTTTTACTTTTCGAATGTATTCATTAGCTGAATGAGACCTATCAAAACATATTTTCAGAGAAAACACTGGTTAACAAAATTCTCATGTATCAGAAACTCAACAGAACTTAAATGAGAGGTACAAATTCAAAAAATAACCAGTGGGTACTCTGATTTCTCTTCAGACTTTATGTACACTTTCTAATGTCATTAGGTGATATGTGGATTAATCATTATTGAACCAAGACTCCTCACATTTGATATGAGATTTAAGGTCTCTAATATTTTTAACAAAAATACTCTATTACAAGACTGAAAACAGCCATATGACTCTTTCAAATAGCAATCATTTCAAATACTTTTCTTGAGTCATAGGACCAAGAACACCACCAGTTAGTAAACTATTTGTAAGTGCTATATATCCTGCATGATATCTTTGAGGCTGCCCCCTGGCCAGTCAACTCCTACAGCTTCTTTTCAGAAAAACTGAAATCAACTATGGTTTCAATTGGTTAAATAATTAAAGTGCTAAGGGAAAAATGTTCTGTACTAAGAGGTTTGTTTACTCTTTCAATATTAAATGTTCGGCCCAATAAAAAAATAAAAATCATTCTCACCTTCTCCAAAAGCATCTGAGATAAATTCTGTTGCTGCCTGTCCTGAAAACATTCATAAAGTTGGAGCAGCCTAGCACATAATACTTGCTCTTGATTGAAGAGAGGATGATGGCTAAATTGCAAACCCACAATATTGAGATCTAGTTGGTACATTTTCCTTTGACCTTCCATTTTGGTCCTAATAGAGCTTTCTAGATCAGATTTCACTGCCTTTCAAAGAAAAAAAAATGTATACCAAGTTAATTTGATTTTTTTAAATTATAATTAACTTCTCCTTATAAAAGTTACATGTTAATTGTAAGGAAAGAGACACAGAAAAGCAAAAACCAATAATTTGATCCTCCTTTCTTAAAGTTGACTATGGCCCTTGATTTAATATATTTATATGGCATTTAATAATCTTGCTATAAATTATTTATAATACTGTTGTATGCTTTTAGAAGTTGGACTTTCAAGCTGCAAGCTCCCAAATAATTTCCTATGGGAACACTGTGACAAATGGTGTTCCAAATTGCTGAGTCAATAGTTCAACTACATGATGATATAATAGTCATCCGTGGGCCAGAGCTAAATGGTAAACTCTTATTAAAATACTGTTCTGAAATGAATATACTGGTAATCTCCTGGAAAATTCCCTGGAGGGGCCCGGACCTTCTAAGTAATTGTTACCTTATAAGGAGACCATCTTTCTTTACACGAGGCTATCTTCATTTGTAACCCAGATCATCTCTGAATAAGGTGAAGTCTGTAGGCCTTAAGAGTTTATGCAAAATTATTCAACTATGTTTTAGTGCCCTACTTTGAATTTAAGCACACATGTTTGAATAGGTATGTAACTGGTTTTTAGTGATGTAATTTGACAAGGCTAGTAGGTTACTTGGCATGTACAGCCTAATTCAGGAATGTCCAGCCATTCCCAGTAGGAGCCAAGGCTGCATCCACCTAAGACAGGCATGAGCCCTCTCTCTGGATCAGTCTGGTGTAATGGGACAGGTCCTCCAGTCTGTGCCATTGCTATTATACCTCCTGCTACAATGAAACAATTGCTGTCTTACTCCTGACCTGATGTGACAGATCCAGTGCTTCTCAAGGACTGTAGTCACCAATATTATGCCTGCATCTCTCCTCCCTACTCTCTCCTGAGCTAGGAATCCTCCCCTTTGAACCTCACTGGGTTGAAGGGAGGCAAGAGAACAGCCATTAGGCTTTTGTTTTGTTATATCCTTGTCTTGTCTCTATTCTCTATGTAAGGGCCAACTCAGAGAGGAAAACCTGTTCTAGATTCTATAAGATTTAGTTTATGGTTTTGCTCCAGCAGACAAATAATGGGAAGACAAAGTACTTCCCCCCACACCAACCAAAAGGAAAGGAGGGATCCCCAGGAAGACTACTAAATGAAATAGAGGCAAGTAAACTATCAGATATTGAGTTCAGAACAGTGGTTATAAGGAAGCTCACTGAACTCAGTGAGCTCAGTGAGAATTACAAAAATCTACAGGGAAGCTATGAGGAACTTGCTGCAAACTATATTAGCATGAAACAGGACACCGAAACTATCAACAAGAACCAAGAGGAAATGAAGAATACAGTTTCTGAATTGAAGAACACAGTAGAAGGAATCAAAAGTAGGCTAGATGAAGCAGAGGACTGAATCAGTGAGCTGGAAGACATGGTAGAAAAACAAACTCCCAGAAAGAGCAAGAAAATGAAAAAAGGCTCAAAAAGAACAAAGAGGGGTTAAGGGAAATGCAGGACAACATTAAATGTAATAATATCCATATAATAGGAATAACAGAAGGAGAAGAAAAGGAGCCAGGGACAGAAAGCCTGTTTGAAAAAGTAATGATGGAAAACTTCCCTAATTTGAGGAGAGAAAAAGTCACACAAGTCCAGGAAACAGAGAGGGTCCCATTCAAGAGGAACCCAAAGAGACCTGCTCCAAGACACATCATAATTAAAGTGGCAGATATCAAGGACAAAGAGAGAATCTTAAAGGCGGCAAAGTAGAAATAGGAAGTAACACACAAGGGAGCCCCAATAAGGTTGGCAGCTGATTTCTCCACAGAAACACTACAAGCCAGAAGGGAATGGCAAGAAACATTCTGAGTAATGAAAACCAAAGGCCTGCCACCAAGACTACTCTACCCAGCAAGGCTCTCAATTAAAATGGAAGGTGAAATAAGGAGTTTCTTAGACAAAAGAAGGCTAAAAGAATACACCTCTACCAAACCAGCATTGCAAGATATGAAAAAGGAACTGCTTTGAGAAGGTAAAGAAAAACAGTGAGAGAGGAACACAAGTACAAAGAGAAAAAGTGAAAAAAGTACCTATCAATAATAACTTTAAATGTAAATGGATTAAATGTTCCAATTAAAAGACACAGAGTAGCTGAATGGATAGAAAACAGGACTCACACATATGCTGCCTATAAGGAACGTACACAGACTGTAAGTAAAGCATTGGGAAAAAATATTCCAAGCAAATGGACAGGAAAAAAAGCTGGGAAAGAAATACTTACATCAGACAAAATAGACTTCAAAACAAAGGACATAACAAAAGACCCAAAAGGACACTTCATAATACCGAAAGGAAGAATCCATCAAGAAGACATAAACATTGTAAACCTATATGCTCCCAACATAGGAGCACCCAAATACATATGGAAAATCCTGGAGGACTTCAAGAAAGATATAGACAGCAAAACACTTCTAGTAGGGGATTTTAATACCTCACTGCCAACAATGGATAGATCATCCAAACAAAGTATCAACAAAGATATTGTGGAACTGAATGACACATTAGATCAAATGGACTTAACTGATATATATATATATATAACCTTTCATCCCAAAGAAGCAAACTACATATTCTTTTCAAATGCACATGGGGCATTTTCAAAGATAGACCACATGATTGGACACAAAACAAGCCTCAACAAATTTAAGAAAATTGAAATCATATCAAGCATTTTCTCAGGTCACAAGGATGAGTGGATCAAAAAACTATGGTACATTTACACAATGGAATATACACAGCAGGAAGGAAGGAGCTACTACCCTTTGCAACAGCACGGAAGGAACTGGAGAGCATTATGCTAAGTGAAATAAGCCAGACAGTGAAAGACCGGTACCATATGATCTCATCTGTAAGTGGAATCTAATCAACAAAATTAACTAGCAAGTAAAATATAACCAGCAACATTGAAATAAAAAAACAAACTGACAGTAACCAGAGGGGAGGAGGGAGGGCGATGACAGGGGAAAGGAAGGGGAAGGGTCATCAAGGAACATGCATAAAGGACCCATTGACAAAGCCAATGGGGGAAGGATTGAGGGTGGGAGGCAGGGGTGGGTGGGGCTGGGGAAAGTGGTGGCAGGAAAATGTTGACCAAAAAAAAAAAAAAAATAGACAGGGGGAGGCTAAGAATAGTATAGGAAATTAAGAAGCCAAAGAATTGATATGTACAGCCCATGGACATGAACTAAGAGGTGTGGGGACGATGGGATGGGGTTCAGGGTGGAAGGGATAAAGGGGGCAAAAATGGGACAACTGTAATAGCATACTCAATAAAATATACCCCCCCAAAAAAAAGATTTAGTTAATTGGTAGAAAATTGATTCTTAACCACACAAAACCACCAGGAAAATAAACAGCTTCCATTTTAAACAGCTAAATTATAAATGAATTTATTGAAATTTAAGCTAGTAAGCTAGAGATGCCTGTCTTACTAAGCAGATTCAGCATTAGTTGAATAAGTGTTGCTTACTTTCTTTGGGTTCTATTGGAGTGACACAAGCCCCTGCCCTTGGTCCTGTCCTATTAGTACCTACTGATTGTGGTGTTCAGAAAGTAGAGAAAGGTAACTGAGATAGATAGTGGATATCTAGCATCAGTCAAAGAGACCGGAGAACAAAAGCTAAAGCTTGGAAGTGACCATCAGCTTCAAATATCTTAAGCTCTGTTGTATGAGTGAAGTACTTTATGAGTTCCTTATGACCAAACAAACAAGGTCAAGTGAGTAGTAGTGATCCATGAGGCAAATTTTAATTTAGCACAGAAAACAATAAACAATTAGAACTGGCTAATACTGGAATGAATTCTCCTGAGAGGTGGCAAGCTCCCTGACACTGGTTATAAGCAGCAATTGACTAAGGGGATTAAGTGAACTAGAATTATAATTAACTTCTTTTCAGTGACCTACCTCTGAATTTCTTACTAAGTCTAACAGCTTACTAGGTAAAAGCGTGTTAGAGCAAAAGCACAAATATCTAGGCAACAATGATTCAAAGAGCAGACACAAGCACGAACATATCCAAGCTGACATGTGTAAAATCTTGGTAAACATGTCAGAGAAGTGCTAGAAGAGGAAATAAAGGGCAGAATCATATAGGCAAAACCAGTCAGTAAATAATAAATAAGACACGGGTGTAGGAGAGGTACAACAGGGCATTAAAGCACATGGTAGAGAAAACAGCAAAGAGAAAACTTTGATATTTGGGCAGCTATTATCTCTCTTTCAGTTGTCCTTATATTTATTTATTCTGGTGAGAAACCCCAAATGAGCACTACCTCCAAGGTTGGCTGGGCAGAGTAAAAAATGTGGAGAATATAAAAGGGAAAAAAGCAGGTAGAAACATCTGTTTGGCACAACTTCCAGCACATTACCTGTTAAGGATGTTACAGAACGAATTTTAATACTCAGTTTAGATGCTTGGTGAAGTGACATATATGTTTCCTTCCAACTCTAAGAGTCCACTGAATACTGAAATTGTGCTTCGATGATGCACTGGAGGAAAAAGTTACTTGTTCAGCCCAGTAGTATCCAACTTCAGAATCCAGCCCTGATTGGTGTGCTCAGTGGGTTGAGCACCAGCCTGTGAACTGAAAGGTCACCGGTTCGATTCCTGGTCAGGGCACATGCCTGGGCTGTGGGCCATGTCCCCAGTTGGGGACACACAAGAGGAAAGCAATTGATGTATCTCTCACACATTGATGTTTCTCTTTTTCCCTCTCTTCCCCTCTCTCTAAAAATAAGTAAATAAAATCTTAAAAGAATCTGGAGGTTTACAAAGTTAATCTGGATGGTGGTTATCTTTCTCCAAAAATTGTATGTTTTGCATTTACTAACCATCCTTTTGCTCATTCATGTACTTATTCAATAAGCTTCCACTGTTTCAGGGGCCTCTCTCCCCAACAGCAATGGTCTCTGATAATCATGTTAAAATATCCGTGCTATATCTTGAGCAAAATAAAAATAATCCTATATTCTGCTATCCAGAGGTAATTATTAATGTTGATATATTTTCCAGTCTTTTTATCTAATATACGTGTAGGGATATACTTGTCCATTCATTGATAAATTCATTATCTATTTTTATAAAATCAGGATCATATACAATTTTTCATTCTGCTTTTATTCACTTCACATTTTGAGCATTTACCCATATCAGTAAATATTCCTCAAAAACATAATTTTAATGGATATTTAACATTTCACCATAGTTTTACCATTACTAGATTTATTACTATCTATAAAGGGTAAATACCACAAAACAGAAGTTAAATTGATATTACAAGAATTCTAACCATAATTACTAATAAACTGTTGTTGGTTACCTTCTTGTATATGGTCTTTAGTGCTGGATTTAAAGGTTCCTTGCTTATGTTTAGTCTGAATTTCCAAGACTGTCTAATAGGTGAAGGTAACGACATTATTTCGGCACTTTCTTCAAACCAACACATTCCCTATCAAAAATATTTAAGAAACATAGTAATTAAATATTTCATCCAAAACAAATATCACACCCTATCAGTGAGTGGTTTAACTTGGGAGCTGATGCACTTGCCTCTTCTAGTTTAAGCAGGCGGTTTTCCATTTTGTTGGAGGTCTTTTTAGACACTTCTGGCTTTCTCTGCATATAGAATCCTTCATCTTCTAAAATGCGTGGCATCATATCTTTTGGCAGTTTACGCTGGTTGACCACTTAATATCAAAACCTATGTATTACTTTAATGTCCAAAATATTAAACTGGTATTGACCAAACAAGAAGCAAAAGGGAATTCACATGTGCCTACCACTAAAGTCTAGCAGCAAGCTGAACTATGCACACACACAATATATGAGTTCTTTTAATCAATTCTCTTAAACTCAGAGAAGGCATGAAAAACAAATATAAAAAATATTCTATAATTTTAGATCAGTACTTTTTATCTATCCAACATGATTCATTAATGATCTAAATACTTTATTATAAAAGAACTTCACCTGTTTATTGTAAAAGAACTTTACCTGGAGAGCTACTTGGCACAAAAATATTTGCCTGTTGTTTTTTTATTTGTTCTTGATCATCTTCATATTCAGCAGCTTTTACTTCAAGTAAATCTGGAAAAATTACTTCTTCCATACAGTCTTCATCCTGGCTTTCAGCAAAACCTTGTACATTGTCACCAAGTGAAAAACGTTTGGGGTAACTATCACTTACTGATCTCTGTTGAATACCAAAAAGAAAAATAAGTATGTATGATTGTCTTTCTCATCCACGCCTACCAATTCAAGGTTGAAACTGTTATAATGAAATTTCACTGAACATAGAGAAACTCATTTAAGGCTTAATATTTTACAGTATGTTTTTTTTATAGCACTTCCTTGCAATCAGGATTATAATTCAAGCCTCCGCTCTCCTATGGAAAATATTCTGAGGTATTGGACTATGATAAATCAATGACTGAGGATTCACAGCGGAGGGCAAAGTCCAGACGCATCAGGCCGGGTGGTCTTAAACACCATTTTTTTCACTATTCAGAAAGCAGTAGTGCCTAACGTGATTGTGGAGCATCCCTGATGTTTTCTGGATGGTATTAAATAAAAAAAGAAAGAAATATAAAGATTCAACATGGAAGTCTATGGCAGAGCTATTTTAGTGAAATTCTAAAACATGCTATATATATTTTAAAAATTACAATCTGAATATAGGCATTGAAAGACATTACTAAATATAAAAATGCATAGTTTTATGTCATGATCAGAAATTTTGAGTTTGTTCACATTAAAAATCAACAATTCATTTTGAATGACTTTATTGTCTAATTCGAAATCCACACATATTGAAAAAGAGAAGGAGACAGTGTGTGAGTCATGAAAGTAAAACCTCTTAATTTTCAAAACCATACATTTAGGGGTAGATAACTAAACAAAATGAATTCATCACACAATGTCTCTGAATAGAGGCCTTACACAGCCCTGACCAGCTCTTGAGCAGCATCACGTAGGTTCATATCGAGTCATCACATCATCATACCCTGTGTCTCCTAGCCCT
>PVJD01018972.1:0-13016 GCA_004026545.1 Mormoops blainvillei | reverse complement strand
GGGCCTTAAGTGATGTTACTGAGAACAGATAATAAAGGATTAAAACAGAAAAAAGATGCAGAGAAATAAAAAGGAAAAGAAATCTTGGCCCATGAGCCCTGGACCCAGAAAGCTCTTGTGGGGATTTCAAAGAATAATAATAGTCATAAGAACAGACCCCAGGCGTGGAGGAAAAATGTCACGGAAACGCAGTCAGGCAGGTGAGAAGTGCTGACCGTGGCGCCCTCGGCACCCCAGGTAACGGAGAGACCCCCAGTCCCCTGTGTTCTTTGTCATTAGGTCAAATAGTGAGGCTTGTTTCAATAATCCGGAAGGTTCCAACCAACTGAAAATTCACCTGAAGTTGTGTCAAAGAGTCGTTTTTTAGCAACAGAGAGTGCACTCACCTTCAACTAAGTTGCGACTAAACGGGTGGAACCGGAGGGCGACCGGGCCGCCCGGGGCTCTGCGCCGTGGCCACTCGGCCACGAAGCAGTCGGGGACTGGATTACAATGCACTTTCGCTACTACCCGACACCAGCGGCCTGAGAAGGGGGTGTGAAAAACCCTAACACCCACCTCCCCTTGAGCTTTCAGAAGCAAGTTTTACAGGGGAGCTCGGGCAGGGGAGTCGGCAGCCGCCGCCACGCTCGCTCGCTCCCGCTCTTCCGGCGCCGTCTCTCCAGTTGCCTTAGCTCCCCGCTCTGGCGGACCCTGTGGTGCATGGCCAGGAAGGCCGTGTATTGCCCGGTCGGGGAGGAGAGGTACAAACCATTTACTCTGGGGCGGCCTTGCTGAGGGGGATGAGGTCTTGGGACGCACCGGGGGCTGCTCGGATGGCTTAGGCTTGTTGGGTTCTCTGGTCTGTTTCCCGGTCCCGCTCGCCCGGGAGCTTTCCTGGCTTCCTACTCGTACCCCGTCTCACCGGGCGGAGGCTGGGCTGCCCGCTGCCCGCTCCCTGCCCCGGACGCTGACGTCCGGCTTCTCTGCGGCTCCCCGGCTGGCTCAGCGGGAGACCAGTTCGATCCCCTCCATGACTCTTCTAACGGAAGCTCTGTTCCATGCCGCTGAGGTTTTGTCCTCCTGGGCTGGGTGCTCGGTGGGTGGGGGACATCTTCCTCGGTGGTCCTGGGAGGGATGGAGGGCAGGGTGGAGGCGGGGTGCGTCTTTTGCCATTTGTAGTTTAGGCGTGAACGTCACTGTCAATATTGGGAAGGAGCCACCCACAGACCCAGGCCGGGGACTCTGGCTAAGGCCTCTCAGGGGACCCCAGTGAGTCCCCTGAAACCCCTGGTCCATCAGCAGTCACTCGGCCACTGCTCCCCGCCCCCCCAGCCCCGTGGCAGGCAGGAGACGCGACCCTGCCCCCGTTCTGAGGAGGAGCGAGCACCTGTCCCATGTCCTGACTTCTCTCGTTGCAGGCTGCCCGGCCATGACCACGGCGTGGTACCGGCCCACGTGGGACCTGGCGCTGGACCCGCTGGTGTCGTGCAAGCTGTGCCTCGGGGAGTACCCGCTCGAGCAGATGACGACCCTCGCCCAGTGCCGCTGCATCTTCTGTACTCTGGTGAGTGTTTTTGGAGGGAACGTCTGTTGACAAGAACGCCAGGATGAGCCTTTGCTTTCATTTTTACAGACACTAAGCCAACCTGTGACCTCACTTTTGCCGGCAGCCGGTCTCCCTTCCCAGGCTTCCCCGTGCCAATTGGAGGGACTCCCTCGGTGCCCCCTCCCCTCCCCCGGGAAGAACTCCGCCGCAGGCGCCCCTGGGGCAGAGGCCGTTGGCACAGCAGGCCCTCCGGAGCTGGAGGCGTGATGTGGCCATGACCGGCGCCCGTGCCCGCTCTCTGGAGAGGGAGGCCCTGCCACGCCTCATTTTAAGTGTAACAGTCACATGCTCGGGGCTGTAAGAGCTCTAGCCCAGTGCGCGTGCACCGTGGGAACAGCGAGCTGCCATACCAGCTCTCCCTGGCCCCAGGCCAACCTAGACTGTGGACATCTTGAAGTCACAGTTAGGTTTTCTTACAAAGAAGCATTATTTGGGGCCGAACTATTTGCCCTTCATGATTACAGGGCCTGCTTCTTTCAGGCCTAACTCCCGCACACGCCTGACGCGTCAGAAAGGGGATAGTGGGGGCTTGGGTTGATTCACAGTTTAGTTTATTTAATATTTCTTCCCATTTGAGGAATACCAAAAAAAAAAAAAAAAACCAAAGAAAGCAGCATTTTCTTTAAAGTTAAAAAAACACAAAAAAGCCTCTCCGGAATTTCACTGCTGTACACGGGCCGGCCGCCTGCCTGGGCCCGTCGGCCTTCGCGCGGTCGTCGGACTTCCTGCCCGTCCGTCTGCAGGAGACGCGCTTGTCGTCCGCGCCCGCGTGACTCGTGGTCTCCTCGGGACGTCCGCTCGTTCCGCGTCGCCATCTCCATCTTACAAGCAAGGAGATGGGCTTCGTGAACATTCCCGTCCCCATCTTCTGCCTGTGCCCGACTCGGCCCCCTGCGGGGCAGAGCCCTGGGCCCCGAGGCCCTGGTCTCGTGAGAGCCAGTCAGTGACGCTCGCTGGATTGGGTCTCCGTGTGGCAGCTGAAGTGTTCCTCCTTGGGGCCCGGGTGAAGGGACCTGCCCCGGAGGACGAGAGGGCCTTGGCAGGTTGGGGGCCTGAGGAAGGCTGAGAGGGGAGAGGCCCGGGGCAGGCGGAGAGATGGAGCCGTGGCCATCGGCACAGGAAAGGGCGCCCTGCCCTTTCTGGAGGGCGAGGCCGGCTGGCGGGGCGGTTCTGGGGATGACATGATCAGCTTCGTGCAGGTGCCGCCTCCCGCCAGTTGAGTCCAGTCCCCCGTCCTGGTGCCCCTGCTCGGTCAGCTGCCTTGCAACCACCTGCCGTCCTGGAGGGCGGGCCTCAGGGGCCCTGGCTTTGCCTCCTTCCCCTCGACTTGTCCATTCACCCGGCCTTTTTCCCTGGGCGTTCACTTTTTGTTGTTTTGGTTTTCTGTTTCTAGAGAATGGTAGTAAAAATAAATAAGCCACTCCAATGTAGATGGAGCACTCAATTTAAACCAGGGCTGTGAAAGGAGAGAAAGAGCGCTGTTCTCTCAAAGAGGGGTCGCCTGGCACCAGAAAGACCAGGGCAGGTGTGATGTTTACGAAGAGTTCCAATGTTCCTGCCCCCCGGGGAGGGAAGGCGGCACCTGCGGGCTGGCGGGCAGAGGAGGAGCGAGCTTTCCCGCGCTCTTGCTCCCTGCGTCGCAGTCGGGCAATTATCTATTCAAGGCCCTCAGGAAACCGCTTACCAAAGACTCAGGGAAGGGCCAGGGCTGCTGTGGGGCATTTCCACGCCGCCCCCTAGGTCCAGGGCTGAGGGCTTCCTACATCCCCCCCAGACCCCAGCCCCTCCCTCCGTGGGAAGGA
Source organism: Mormoops blainvillei (assembly GCA_004026545.1). Classification (NCBI taxonomy): domain Eukaryota; kingdom Metazoa; phylum Chordata; class Mammalia; order Chiroptera; family Mormoopidae; genus Mormoops; species Mormoops blainvillei. Next base: position 9,626 of record PVJD01018972.1, on the reverse strand, counting down.
CACTGGGGCCCACACTCTCTCCCCGCTTGGATCACTTGCTTCCACATCCCAAAGCCGACCTCCCCGTGCCCTCCCCAGAGGCCCGCGCGGGCCCTGCAGCAGCGAGGACCCTGGGACCCTGCCCCGACATTGGCACGACGCCCCTGTCGTCCTCCAAGCCCCTTCGGATTTTGGAGATGTGAAAGAATCTCTCGTCGGCCCATTTCGTGGTGCGATGGCAGCTACAGTGGGTGGGATAATAGGGAAATACTGCACGTTCATTTTTACAGAAGTTTCTCTGTTAGCCCATTTTTTGGTGCTCCTTTCAAGGCATCTTTTTCCTGTCAGACCTGAGGCCAGAGCTTGTGCGCCCCGGCGCGCTTGCTACCTGGGAGAAGACCGGGCTTCTTTTCCACAGCTGCCTGGTCCGACTCGAACCCTCCTCTCTTTTTGTGTCATAAACAGATGGGTCCTCCCAGAAGAGACGTCGTTTTGTAAACGGAGCTGGCGCCTGCTGGTGGCCACGTGCTCCTTCAGGTCGCTTTCCTCCAGGCTCACTGCTTGTCACACGCGCGTTCTTGCATGAGGACGAGTAGAGCTGCTGGTGCCCCGGGCACATGTTTCCCGCCAGCTGTCATTGTCACGTGTTGCTTCTCTGTGAGAACAGGCGCCCTGTCATGACGCAGCGTTCTGCGCAGAGTGGCCAGGATCGTCTGCATGTGCTCCGTCCACGGCCAGTGGCCTCCAGAGACCCAATGCAGACAAGCTTAGTTGCAGAAGGCAGAAAAATGGTCTTGTTGCTGAGCTTTTCATTTTTATTTTCTTTTTTTTTTGGCCTGTGACTGTAAGAAACAGATCACACAGATCGACCACCAAGCGCCTCAGTCTCATTCACTGAGCTGGTGCCCCGTCCTGGGCGTGGCTCTGGGTGCACAGACATCCCTACCTAGGAGGCCTACCTAGCTGCGGCCTCCACCTGGAAGAACCAGGTTCCGTGAGTCTGCTGAGCTCCAAAGACCACAGCCTCTTTCTTTCCGCGAGTTGCACAAGGCCATGAATTGGACATTCTCGTGACCTCCCCGGCAGCGAACGGACCAGGTGCAGGGTCTCGGCGTCGTCTCCCCACATAGGGCGCCTGGTGCCATCAGAGGGGGAGAAGGCCCAATAGAGCCTCCACGGGAACCCCCTGCTGCTCCCCTCCTGCCCTGAGACCTGTGGTTGGTTCTGATGCGTCTGCCCCTCTCACCGCTGCCTCTCAGGCCCCAGACGGAGCCCGCAGACCGGCCTCACCCTTCCTCGCTCCTCTGGGTGCTCGCTCCTCTGGGTGCTCGCTCCACAATTCTTGGGGTGGCGAAATGCAGGTGACCCTAGGATAGCCTAAGTTCAGGTTCTCTGCCACCCCCAGGCCTGTGACAGGACACGGAATCGGCCGCCAAGCAGGGGCCTTGGTATACACGCCGCCACCGGCCTCGGCCTGCGGTGTCCCAGATTCTGTTCAGTGCTCGTGCGAGCAGCTCTGGGACACACTCCTTCTGAGGAGTCCTGGGTTCCCATTTTTTAAAGAAGCTGCCACCTCGGGTCTTTGATGAGTGACTTCTTTTAGTTTGATAGAGTGGCAAGAATGACCGAATTCCCTGTTTAAATAAAATATGTAAACTGTCATTTATGTACCGAGCAGGTATTTTGCTACCGTGTTTTGCTGTGTGTAATGCATACCCACGTTTTGGGCCCAAACTTTCAAGAAAAAAAGCTTTCGTTTAAATTTCTTAATTCAATCTTTTATTTCGTTGTATTTAGATACTTGTGTTTTGTATTATAAAGGAAATTTAGCACTTCTCTTTGAACAAACTGTGGTACAAGAAATTTTATGGCACTAGTAATTACGAAACAGAAGAACAGAGATAGCGTATTTCAGGTGCTGCCCACGTATAATGTGTATCCTTATTATTCCCTCAAAACTTTGGGCAAAAAGCACGCATTGCACATGGCAAGACACGGGGTACTTTTCCTGCAGTCTTCCAGACTCTTCTTCTTGCATAAACTCCTTACGCCTCCACGATGAGTAGGTTAAACCGCCCAAACTGCAGGTGGGGGAGGTGAGGCCGAGGGAGAGGGACGGACTTGTTCTCGTCACTGAGCTCCTCGGAGGGGTGGCAGGACCGCCACCGATCCAGCACCGATCTCCGCGTCCTTGTCACGTGGGGAATGGATCGTGTATTTCTGGACGCGGAGGCTTAGTAAATAGCTTTAGGCTTTTCCTGGTGAATATCCCCGGTAATATTTCACAGTGTGACTGTGACAGTGTTGGTGTTCAAACCCCACGCGTGGGCCTGGGCTCTGATCAGGCGTCGATTTAGGGGTGCTGGGAGGTAGATGTTTCACACTGTGTCCTTCCACGTCGTGGTCCCAGGTTCCTGCGCCTCCCGAGTGCTCCGAGTGTGTGTCTCGGCCCCTTCGGGTGGTGTCAGGTGGTGTCGGGTGGTGTCGGATGGTGTCGGGTGGTGGGAAGGCCGCATCTTCCCTTCGGATTGTTACTTCTAATGTAAATACTTCTTAGGGAGCCCCGGGTTCTAAGACTAGCTGTGAAACAAGAGGGGTTGGGGGAACGGCCTCATTGCCTCTGGTAGGAAATCCACCCCCCACCTGACCTCTCTGACTAATATTGGGTGGGGCGCCGTGCTTGGGTGGGTGCGGCTGCAGTGAGGAACCCAGGCTGGTGAGGGCATGACGGCCGCTGCCCGAGGACAGGCGGTTGCATCCACGAGGCTCCCAGTGGGGTGCCAGGCTGGGCTGCCCCCGGGGACTCTGGCTGAGCTGGGGACTCCGCTTTCACATCTGACTGATGGAAGGGTCACACCGTCCCTGTCACAATGGACACTAGCGTGCACTTGAGCAGGGGGACTCCCGGCCCTCCCTCTCTCCCCACCTGTCCCCTTGCTGGCACGATGGAAGGGTCACACCGTCCCTGTCACAATGGACACTAGCATGCACTTGAGCAGGGGGACTCCCGGCCCTCCCTCTCTCCCCACCTGTCCCCTTGCTGGCAGACTTACGGGCCTTGTCCCCGCTGGGGTTGTGAGCGGGGACTGCCTGCGACTGAGTTTATGCACGAGCCTGGGGTCCCTGACTCAGAGGCGCACCCCATCAATATTAGGGGAGTGCGTAAAACCGCTAATGGGGCGGTAGCTGCAGGCCGCACGGCGAAAATACAAACCTGTGTTGGAAAATGTGCTGCGGGTTTTTGTTGTTGTTTTTTAATGCGTCACCCTCGTTCAGCCTCAGGGAAGTGCAGATGCTTGTTTACAGCCGTTTCTCTGTGTTTTGTTTTCAGTGCCTGAAACAGTATGTGGAGCTCTTGATCAAAGAAGGATTAGAAACTGCCATTAGCTGCCCGGACGCGGCCTGCCCCAAGCAGGGTCACCTGCAGGAGAACGAGGCATGTGCCTGGGACAGCGTCCGGTGACGGGGCGGCCGGGGTGCTGGCGTGGGCTCCACGTTGGCCGAGCTCACAGCGCGTCCTGGCCCTTGGTGCATCACACTCCGTTCTGTTTTCCTCCCTTAGATTGAGCGCATGGTTGCGGCTGAAATTATGCAAAGATACAAAAAGCTTCGGTTTGAACGAGGTAGGTGCCTGGCGCGCTGGTCAGTTACGCATCCTGTGACAGAGCCCGGTAGCTCGCGGGAGGGCTTTCGGGAGGTGGGACGGGGCCTCGTCTGGCTACAACAGTCGGAAGGCTCTGAAGAGCTCCGAGCCGGGAGGTCTTCGTCGGGGATCGAGGTGGTGGCAGGAACGGCTCGTGATACACTGTTGTTGACAGGGACGTGGCCTTATTGGGAAGGTTTAAAGAGACGTGGCCCTCCCAGAGCATAGTCTTCCGCCCAACAGCCTGAGGGCTAAACTCTTAGACCTGCACGGATTTAGGGCACGCCGAGGCCCTGGGCCAAGGAGAAACTGGGTGCTCACGCTGCCATCCCCCTACCGATGATGAGTGACCGTGACCTTTCCCTGCACACGCAGGGGCCAGCTCCTGCAGGCCGGGACTCCTGGGGGCTGTGTGTCTTATCTCAAGGAGTTGCCAAAGCCCTTCAAGGTCATCCTCCTCTGTAAACTGACACCCCCAGAGGCTAACTGACTCACCCTGATCTCCATCTGTAGTGGGGGCGGGGCAAGGGTGGGTTCCATCCCTGGATCCTGGCCCCTGCCTGGTACAGCCCTCCAGGCTGGAGCGCCCCCTTCCCAGACCCGGGGGTTCTCCAGCGCCCCAGGCCTGGAGCAGGGCGTGAAATGGGCTCAGGGCCACTGTGACATGATGACAACATTTCTGAGGTGACACTGCAAAGCCTGACGACATTGGCAGGGCAGGGCAGGCCTTTATCTCTGCCCCCTGACGTGGGCCAGCGCCGCACCGTGACATTTTCAAGAACCTGTGGCCTCATTTGTAATCGGGGCCTTGGGCCCCTGCAAAGGACCCACGTGTGGGGGTAAAACTTCACTGTGAACAGACCAGATTCTCAGATTTTCCGCTCAGTTTGCAGTGGCTGGTGCCTGCCCTGCAGACCTCCTGGGCGGGCCTCAGGTCCTGTCTGCGTGAGACACTCGCTCCTGAGACCGGGCCCGGGGGCCGGGTTTACACGAAAACCGCCCACGTGGGAACGGACGTGGAACAGAGGGAGGAAAGGTCGGGGCCTCCTGTTTGGCTAAATGTGGGAAATTTTCACGTGTGTGTGTTTTTAAAGAAACACTAAGATATTTCCTCTTGAGCATCACTTCTCAGAAAAAACAAAGGAATGTGTGGCCAACTTAAGAAAACAGAAAAGAATGTTGTTGGTGGCATTAAAATTTCTTTTCAAAAGCTTGTTTATTTAAATGGCATGTATCATTTGGTTTTGACTGTTTGTAACTTAAATATAATGCCATGCGCTACACGAGTCAGTATGCGTGGCTATAAAATTGATTAATTTGGATTTCTGAGCCTTTTCAGACTCTTCAGAAAACATTTGCCCTAGAGAATCTTAACAGAAAGCAGCAGTTATTTAGGTTATAAGAAAATGAACTTGCAGTGACATTGAATTTAATTTTAAAATGCAGCTGGGTAAATGTTCCTGCCTAATTATGTTAACTGTTATTTCTTCAGTACTTCGGCTTTGTCAAAGAATTTTTTGGGGGGGTTTTTTTGTTTGTTTGTTTGTCTGTTGCATAAAAATGAAGCCGACTTGAATTAGGTTAAAAAATACACCTGTCAAACCTATTACTTCAAAATGTTTTGCCACATTAAAAGCCAAAACAAATGGACTTAGACTTTGTATGACTGAAGACCCGTGAAGGAAGCGTTCACATGTTAGAGCCAAAGTACAGCTATTGTGCACGGCCAGTCGTTGAAAGAGTTTTGAGATACGATCAGAAAACATGCTTTGACTTGCTCTATCCCTTTGAAATGCCTGGAAGAAAACTCAGGCAGTTCCAGGGTTTTCTGAAAACATTTATTTCTCCAGGTATCCTGTGGTTAGTTTCAGTCGCAAACGCTGTCTCTCTTTGGTCTCAAAGGCCACAGCGGATATAAAAGCCTCGATTTTAACTGCGGCTCCTCCGCGCCTCCAGCCAGGTCTTTGGCAGGCAGGCAGCCGGGCAATCGTGAGGGACATTTTTCTCTGCCTGCCCAAAGGGGAGCCCCGAAGGCTGGCGGGGGAAGGGCTTTCGATAGGGAGGTGCGTCACCCTCTCTCGGGTGCCCCCTGTGTACTCCCTGCCCCCGTCGGAGCACCGACCCCGCTGGGCTGCGGGTGTTTGCACCATGCCCACCTCTCCAGAAGCTCCTGGTGCCCAGAGACAGGCCCGCGGCTTCCTGGGGGCCTCGCCCCACGGGCAGCACAGTGCCCATCAACCGAGGGCCTGAACTCAGGCCTTGGCGTTGGTTTGTGTTTTTAAAGGACAGTGAAACTCAGAGATTAAACGCCTTTCCAGGTGGCCAGAGGCAAGGACTTCTGACAGTTACGCTGCCTCCCGACAGGACGGAACCTGCAACTGCCACGTTGCAGCCAGCGCGAGCGTGGCTGACCGGGTGGCGACGGCTGTACCGGGCCGTGAGGGGACGCTGGGTGCGTGCCCATCACAGAGTGCTTCTCGAGGGAAGACCATGCTTAAGAAAGAAAAACACCTTTTAAAAAAAGGCTTGGGTTTTTGTATAGGTAAAGCTTTTAGGAACCTGCTACGTTAACCTATTATTCGTATATCTTTGGGAACTGGGAGTTTTGATTGGCTTCTTCTAGTGCGCCAGAAAACATACTCCTTGCCTTGTTTGAAAATATGTGACGTACATATATTTCTTTGCAAATATTAGATCTGTTAGAACATGACGTAGGGACACAGGGGATCTGAAACCCACTGTGAGACACAGGCGTGATAGGTAAACGCAGGTGCGTGCGCAGGTACGAGGCGGGACAAAGGCAGGTTTACAGTCGTGAGTCCGGGAAACAGTTCACTCGTGTATCGTTATTTATTAATGATTGTAGTATTTTCCATACAAACAACTGTAAACCTACTTCTGCCCCACCCGGAGAGACACTCTCTCTGGTGTTGCTCAGGGTGGATTTCCTTTTCTTTTCTTTTTCCAAAGAGAACAGTTTTTTAAAGATTTTAATTATTTATTTTTAGAGGGAGGGAGAGGGAGGGAGAGCGGGAGAGAAACATCAGTGTGTGGTTGACTCTCACGCGCCCCCTACTGGACCTGGCCCGCATCCCAGGCATGTGCCCGGACTGGGGAATCGAACCAGCGACCCTTTGGTTCGCAGGCCAGTGCTCAGTCCACTGAGCCACACCGGCCAGGGCTGGATTTCTTTAGGGACCTTGTACACCCAGCTGGCAGAGCTCCGCAGGGAGGGTGCTGACACAAAATTCACTGGAAGCCCAAGAGGACAGAGGAAAGCCCTGGGCCATGTGCACAGGGGTCCGCCTGTCCTGACCTCTGCCTGCAGTGGTCGGAGTGGACAGAGCGTTTGCCCTCCGCCCCACCCGTAGGGAGTCTCTCCCTGTGGAACAGGCAGAGCCACGTCACAGCTCCACGAGGACAGACACTACGCCATTACCATGGAGACCGCAACTGGGTGCATTCTGCCCCGAATGCCATGACATACCTAGGCCTCTCATGACGAGGGCAACAGCTGCGCTTTTGTGTGAGAAGGAAGAACACACGGCGTGAAGAGAGAGCACGCGGCTTGGGGGCGAGGTCCCTTCCCGAGGTCACAGGCTTCTCGGAGCCAGAGGAGGGGCCGGAGAGCAAACGGAGCGGGGGGGTCTCGGTGTGGCTCCCAGGCAGACTGGCACCAACCTCAGTGCCAGGTCGCCATTCTCTCCGCGCTGCGTGGCATCGGGCGCGCAACACCCCCAGCCTGCAGGGCCCTGCCTAGGCACGCACCCCCAGGAAGGACCCTGTGGACCCTTTGGGCAGAGTGGGAAGGCAGGGGCTGTGTAGGGAAGTTCTCAAAATGAACGGGGGCGGGGAGGGACAGGACTGCCCAGCACTCTGCAGGACTCTGGTTCCTGAGCAGGAGGCCAGGCGTCCCCCTACACCGAGACGCCGCCGGCACTCCCCGCAGCACCCAGCGTCCCGCCCGGGCGGTCCTCCCCACTGGCGTCGCCTGTCCCCTCAGCTCAGGCCGGCAGCAGGCAGCGGCCCTGTGCACGGTTCTCCAGAGGCCGAGGCCGCATGTTTCCACAAAGCCACCTCCTCGGATCCGACGGCCAGAGCTATTCTTGGAAAAGCAGACATTCAAACCACGAACTAATAGTAGCAGCTGATTTTTACTCCTTCACTGGTTCTGCAGGGCGCATCATGATTTTACATGGTTAGAATGGAGATCAGCGAAAGGACAGCATGCTTTCCTGAGCTCCAGAGCTCCTTTATATTATCAAATTGTTCTAATCTTCTGCGAGGCCTGCCAGTTTGGTAGTTTTAGGCTGTTGATTAAACACCCTTTAATAAAAAAGGCAGAATGGGGAGTCAGAGAAGATCAGGAGTTCGCCAGCCATGACCAGTGGGCCAAATCCACCTGGCCCCTGGCCCGGTGTTGTCAATAAAGTTTTATTGGCACACCCATTTGGGGATCAATGCGGCTGCCTTTGTGCTGCAACAGCAGAGCCGGGCGGTGGGACCGAGTCAGAACCGCGTCGGAACCGCCCTCCCAGGCTGGAACACTTACCGCCTGCCCCCACGCAGGAAAGGCTTCCCATCCCCCCAAACAGACAGAGAGGCAGCTTTCAAGCCTCTTGCTAGATGGCTGACCCTGGCGTCCCCACTGAACTGGGGAATGTGGCGAGAACGCGTGTCCTGCGGCAGCCTGCTGGGCGAGGCCACCTCCAGCCCGCACTGGCCCCCGGTGAGGACTAATCCCGTTTTTGATGTGGGTGAGCGGAACCGCTCTGGTCCCACGGCCTAGAGGAAGCTCAGCCTTTCATCACCGCCCAAGTCTCCCCAGCGAAATTCAGTCGTCCTGGGTTCCTTCCTGAGAGCAGCCCCGCTGAAGAGCTCCGAAATCCGTGGCCCACTTGCAGGCCTTTGAAAAGGGCCTGGGATGCTTTGGCGGGGCACCAGCATTGGGAGGTTTCCTGTCCCCTGCCCCCCTCCCATGCCCCTCACCGAGAACTGGAGAATTCAGAGTCTCACTGCATAAGGCCTGAATGAAATGCAAAACAGGCTCCCCGGGGGAGGGGAGGGCGGCTGGGGACCCTTTGTGTGAAGGAATGTGCGCTCTGAGCAAAGACGTGGAGAAACAGCAGCTTCCGGGCATCCTGGTTTCCAAACTCGCTCCCCGACTCCTTTCGTGAAAGGCGGCTCCTCAGCCACGCGACCTTCCCGGGGTAGAGACCAGTCGACCCCCACGCGGCAGCTGGCTCGCGGCTTAGGTGCCAACTGGGAGGGAGACAGTCGCAGGGGCATGAACCGCCTGATGACCGTCCGAGGGTCGGCTGCATGTGCGGCTCTGGGCCGGGCTGTGGGGCAGCCCCGTGACTGAATGCACAGGCCCGCCTCAGAAATCCGTGTCCTGGGGGAGGCGGACGGGGCGGGCGGTCCCCAGATCACAGTGTGCAGGCTCTCGGAGGGTCAGCAGGGCCATCCCGGGGGCCACAGGCATGTGGGGTGCAGGCAGAGGCATCCCTAAAGGCTTCCGGGGCGCCTGGAGCAGGGTCGGAGGCGGGGTGCCCGGAGAGGAGGAGCGGGCCCGAGGGGCACCAGATTATGAGTGTGCTGCTTGGGTGTTCTCCCCCAAGATCCTTTTTCCTCTCGAGCCCTGACCTGTCCCCCTTGTCCCCTGTGCTAGAGGTGCTCCTGGACCCCTGTCGGACCTGGTGCCCGGCGTCCACCTGCCAGGCTGTGTGCCAGCTCCAGGAGATGGGGCTGCAGACGCCCCAGCCGGTGCAGTGCGGAGCCTGCGACACGGAGTTCTGCTCTGCCTGCAAGGCCAGCTGGCACCCTGGCCAGGGCTGCCCGGAGACGGTGCCCGTCACCCTCCTCCCCGGGGAGGCCAGGTAGGCTCGGCGCCCGGGGTCCTGGGGGAGGGTCCGGAGGAGGAGGAAGGGAAGGGGGCTTCCTCCCTCCAGCTGCTGCGGGGCGCACGTGGCTGCCCCCAGATCAGTCCCCTCTGCTGAGTCCC
>PVJD01018971.1:0-12930 GCA_004026545.1 Mormoops blainvillei | reverse complement strand
TAAAAACAAAATACGGTACATCTATATAGTGGAATAGAATTGGCAATTAAAATGAATAAATATAGATACATAATATAACACAGACATACCTTGAGAACACAATGCTAAGTAAAAGGACTCAGTCACAAAATCCACATTGTATGTTTCCATCCATAGTTCTAAACTAAGCAAACTTATTGAGGCAGACTTAGATTAGTGATTGTCAGTGTATGCGGGGAAGGAGAAATGGGGCATAATTACTAATGAGTATGAGATTTCTTTTTTAAGTAAATAAAAATCTTCTAAAATTAGATAGTGATTAAAGTTACATAACTCTGTAAATATACTAAAGGTAAAGAGTAAAACACTGATTTGTACAATTTAGAAAGATAGATTTTATGGCATGAGACTTATTTCTTAATTAAAATAATATTTTTTAAATTAAGAAAACATCCATGACTTAAGCTGCAGGAGTGTTATGGTCTACTAGAAGACCTGTGAGAAAAAGTTAATTTGGAAATTTGAATCTCATGTAGCCCTTTATTATCTCAATTAAATTACCAGTGGGGATAATAGTTTTTCTCCCAATTTTATATTTTGAAAAACAAACCCCCACAAAAGCTGAAAGCATAGTACAATAAAGACTCAGATGTACTCTGTCCATATTCAACAGTTATTGACATGTTACTACATTTGTATGTGTGTATTTTGAATCATTTGATAGTAAATCACAAATATCTCAACACTTTCTCCATAGTACTTCAGACCCAGAATGTGTACCCTACAAACAAGGACATTCTCTTACATAACAACAGGGCCATCATCAGGCAAGTGCTCCAAAGGTGACAGTATACAGAGCCCATTAGTATATGATATGCAGTCATTACACACATTTCCCCAACAATAAACTTTATAGTTTTTTTTATTATCAAGAACCAGTATATAATCATTGCATTACACCTAATACATTTTCATCCAAGTCAGCTTCCCTGCTTCTTTTATCTTCCATGTCTTTGACATTTTTAAAGAGTCAAGACCAGTTATTTTTTAAAATGCTAATTTTCTTTTAAGTTTAGATTTATGTTAAATGTTTTTGACAAATATATCACATTGATGATAATGTGTCATATCTGAAAACGTGATGTCAGCTGTCCCATTCTTAGTGAAATTCAGTAGGATAACTTGTTTATGGTGCTGTCAGGCCTATTCGTTACAGTAGTACCTTTATTCCTTGTAATCAATGAACAATCTTTGTAATTAATAAGTAATAAATTTAATATTCTATCCCCCAAAATAAAACAACAGATATTATTTTTTTTATAAACCAATACACTGTAAGCATTTTCTTCAGTGCTAAGAATTTATGGAGAATGTTTCTCTTTTCTAATGGCCATGGGTGGCTGGGCCTACCCCAAACCACCCTGTGGGAAAATTCTGCATGATTGTCAGTTCTAAAATTAATTGCATCACCATAGCAAGATTGAGGAGTTGGGGGATATTTTTAAATCTATATCACAGCATAACCTCTTGGGAGTTTGGAGGTTTAACAGAGGTTAAATAAGAAAATCTCCCTATACATATGCAGGTTATGTTTAAAATAGATTCAATAGTACCTAATTCTGTAGCATGGTGCCAGAGGAGAGGAGTTGAACAATCTGAGAATGTTCACAGAACATGTTAAATGCTCTTGCATTTGATTAAATATTGTTCTTATTTACAGAAGAGCACTTCTGAGTAAACTGTGTGTTGGAAAGTGGATTAGAAACTGCTTTGCATGTCTAGGGTGCTGCCGTGCTTACACGGCACCACTGCGGTAGGGAGCAGGCCTGACTTGATGCTTTGCCTGCTCATGTATTTGACATTAATAAAGAGCAGATTTTTCTTTTTTTTCCTTTTTCATTAGAGAATGGTAAGAATTATATGAAAGGTGAGGTCAACAGAGCTTCTTCCTGCTTGAAAATTGCATAACCACATGTTCTGAGACATTTTCCTAATCCTAAAAGCTATTAGAGTAATTCAGACAAAGAATGAATTAATGCTGAGGAGTGAAAAATGAAGAAATTCTGAATCCACTCAAAAATATTTTAAGGCTTTAATTCAAAGACAAAAGTATAAATTTAGTACTGTATTATTCTGGCTTTGAGAAGGATTTCAAAACACTATTAGGACCTTAACCCTCCTCCAAAGTATGTTTTACTCAGGTCAGGTAGAAAGAAGAATAAGAAGTAAAAAGAGCAATTCTCTAGGTAGCTTTTCTTTCTTCCTGGTCTCACTCAAGGACTTAAAGATGAGATGACAGCAAGAGTGGACATAAATTGCAAAATTTCATGTTGGGGCTCACTGAGGCTGGAGGTTGAATCAGGAGTGTTGATCAGAGAAAGTCTAAACAGTCAGTAAGTAAATGGTGGAGCAGTAAAACCTGAAGAACACGGGCTTAGTAGTCAACCTCAAAGGAGATAACATTGGAATGACTTGAGGTTTTTATCCATTGAGCTGAATACATGAATGATATAAGGCATTATAGTCAGGTGTTCAGACAATCAGTTCCCATTTTTTCACCTTTCTACCAGCGTCAGGCTCAGGGTTTTCCAGTTTGCTGCTCCCTTAACCTTTGTATCTTAGTATCCACAAAGGACTCTTTTTCAGTTCTATAGGTCATTTTCCTCCATGTATTTATTGAACCCTAAGAAATAATTCGATAGTGCAATTTTTTTGCTAATGCCCTCTCTGCCCATCTTAAATTGTTTGGATTTCATATACATATAATTTCTAATGTAAATAACATGAGTATAAAAACATATCAATCCTATGCAGAAAGCTGATTAGCAGTTAATAGGCTGGCTCAATTTCATGTTGACTGAAACATGAACACTATCTTTCCTTTACCTTTACTCCCTTCCGTCCTTTCTTTCTGAACTTTTTTAATGGTATTACAAGTCCACTTCTCTCTCTTCCCACCTTCATCAAATCCCACTCTCTCCCCTCCCTTAGTCAATCCCGATACCATTGTCCATGTCCATGGGTCACTCATAAAGTTTCTTTGGTTAATCCCTTTATGTAGGGTAAGTGGAGGCAGTCTGGCTTCCTCATGCAGGTGTCTGAGTAATGATAGGAAAAGCATTTCTTACAACCTTGAACGGGTCTGATAAATTGTGTTCTCATAGCCTTGAGCCTGGGTCCAATAAGGGTTCCCATAACATGAAGTGACCACACATGTGCAGATCATGCTATGTTATTTAGCTTTTTTGCCTGATGCCAGCTTTGTTTGTGTTAGTACTTAAGGATATAGGGGTTTCTCACTGTGCATGTGTGCAGACATGTGGTAGGGAGGGCACAGTTAACATGCAGGTGACATGCAGTGTGACACACAGCTTGCAGCATGTGTGGATTGCCCACCCCTGATAAAGGCATGTCTGACATCCCAACAGCTCTGTGAATATTCTTCTGTCTGCCTGAATCTCCTAAACCCTTCCGACCTTGAATGGTCGCACCACACCTTACCAACACTGTCTTTCTGATGCCAAACCTGGAGCTCTGTCATTATGCGACATGGGACATATCTACTTTGCTGGAGCCTACTGCACTCTCCATTCAGTTCTGCAACCCTCACTGTCACACCAATACCCCTGGGGGAACTGGTAATCCAGCATTTGGGCAAGGACTAACAAAATTAGAAAAAGTGCCTGTAATCAGTAGTATTAGAGGTATATCTTTTAAATGGGGTTTTAGAGGCTTCTGATAACACACCACAAATTAAGTGACCTAAACCTCTCAGAAAGTAAGGGGAGATGATAACATATAAAATAACTTCTTTTACATTTTCAGGGTTCAAAATATTCACTAGTTTTAGATTTCAACTATATTCATGGTGATCTTTTTTTTTCGTCCAACTTTTGAGGACAGAGACTAGGTTTGAATTTAAAAGCACTTTTGCAGGGTTTGTGTTTGAAGAAGTCAAAGAGTCCTTGGGAGTTAAAAAAAAAATCTAGCAAACTCCTTATAGAGAATAATTTTATCTGGTTATTTTTGCTCTGAGGCATGTCTAAAAATACAAAAGTATAGATTCACACTCTTAACAAAAGGAAATGTCTCCCTTTACTCTCAAAGTCCCTCAAATCTACAGTTCTGATCACGTTTGATTTTTGTTTCTTGGGGAGCATGTGTATTAACTTGGTGGGAACCAACATTTTTACAGGCTGACATCCAAATAGTACTATTGACAAAATGGATGATACCAGAATTCTCACCATTACAAACTTAATTTTGACTTAATTACAGGAAAGAGTGAATATTTCCAAAATGGGAGCACAATCCATCATGAACATTGAGAGCTATCAAGTAAGAGTAAGATGTGAACCAGTTACTCAGGACTTAGCAAGATCTAATCAGAGGCCAAGGTTCAGTGTCTTCTGTAATCACAACAACTAACATCTTTATTAAGGTGGGTGACTTTGTTGGGGTCATGTTGTTCTGAAATATTGCAAACACATAGTATGTATTAATTTGTACCTATTTGCATCAAACAGCCCAATACTATTCCTATGACTAGAAATAATTTAAATTCTTATCCATTGATCAGTCTCAGCTACCTAGAATTTAGAGACAGATACAAGGAAGGCTTTTCAAAAATTTTAAATTGAATTTAATAAGTTAATCAAATTATCACATCGGTTAATCAAATTATAAGTTTCAAGTATATAATTCTTTAATACATCATCTGTATATTGTATTGTGTATTTACCACCCAAAATCATGTCTCCTTCCATCACCTTTTCTACCTTCTTCCACCCTCTTTCCCCCCTGGCGATCACCATACTATTGTCTAGTTCATGAATATTGGGGTTTTGTTGCTTAATCACATCACTTTTTTTTATCCAGCCCTCCAACCCCCTTCCCATCCAACAGCTCTTAGTCTGTTTTCTGTACCTATAAGTCTGTTTCTATTTTGTTAGTTCATTTTGTTCACTAGATTACACATACAAGTGAAATCATATAGATTTTTCTTTTTCTGATGGGCTTATTCCACTTAGTATAATATCCCCCAGGTCCATCCATGGTGTTGCAAAAGTTAAGATTTCCTTCTTTTTTATGGCTACGTAGTATTCTATTATTTAAATGTACCACCTGTTGTTTTTTTTTAATACACTCATCTACTGATGCACACTAAGGCTGCTTCCAAATCTTGGCTATTGTAAATAACACTGCAATGAACATTGGGGTGCATATGTCCTTTAGAATCAGTGTTTTTGCTTTCTTCAGATATAATCCCAGAAGTGATATCAGTGGATCATAAAGCAGTTCCATTTTTATTTTTTTAGAAAAGCCCCTACTGCTTTCTAAAGTGACTGCACCAGTCTGCATTCACACCAACAGTGCATGAGCGTTGTCTTTTCTCTGCATCCTTGACAAAACTTGTTGTTTGTTGTTTTATTGATGAGTCACCTTATAAGTGTGAGGAGATATCTCATGGTGGTTTTCATTTGCATTTCTCTGATGATTAGTAATGTTGAGCATCTTTTCATGGGTCCATTGACCATGTGTATGTTTTCTTCGGAGGTCTTTTCAGATTCTTTGCCCGTTCTTTAATTGGATGATTTGTGCTTTAGGTGTTGAGCTGTATAAGTTAATTATAGATTTTGGATAGTAACCACTTATCAGATGTTATCATTGATGAATATGTTCTAGCCTTCAATAGGTTGTTTTCATTTTGTTGGTATTCCCTTGCTGTGCAAAAACTTTTGTTTGATGTAGTCCCATTGTTTATGCATTTTTCTTCTAAACTTAGCATCTTCTGACCCTTAATTTGAAATCTTTACCTGATAAATTACTTAGCTCTATTGTATTATATTTGATTTATGGAGATTTATAATTTTCTTTTAATTGAAAAATATTTTCTCCTTTCTTCATTTACCTTTACTTACTACATTGTTGCCTGAAGAATAGAAAAACAACTGGTTCTCCGAGTCTTGACAGACTAGTTCTGTGTAGATGCGCCTCCTCAATCAGCTCAACCTAAGCTCCTTGTTTGCCTCTAAAGCTTTTATGATTGCCCAAGACGCTGTATTTGTTCTTAGTATCTTTTAGCAATTAAGGAATTTCTAAGACATATCCATGTCCGAATGTGGAGAATTGAAGTCAACCCCTAGATGCAAGCTGGAGCCTCTGGCAGCAGTTTGTAAAGTAGACACTAAAACCTCTTTTAGGAAGAAACTTGAAGATGAGCATTTTTCCATGCTTCATATGTGCTGAGACTCATATATTTAAAAAATGCATTTTTGTTTTCCATAGTCCTTTGGGATTCATGAATGCAAGAGCCATCAGCTAAAAGAGCGAGGTGATTTTGGGATCTCTTGGGTGGCAACTATAAAAGTTGGGTTGCTAGATTTGTGAACTAGATCCATGCAAGAAGATACCCATGACTTGTTTTTGTGTGTTTTGTTGGTTGTTATTGTGTTGTTCTTGAAACAAACCAGAGGAAGAAGGTGAGGAAAGAACCCACTGGCTCTTTTCGACTCTGGGGATGGTTCCCCTCAGCAACTAGATATGTGATCATTAAAAGCCAGTGTCTCAGGTAGAAGTTTTTGAGTATGCAGTGAAACCACCTCCAGTGTTAAGTTGGGAGATAGTTTTATACCCCCTGTTCCCTCTGTAGTGATCACTAGGGGTATATGTATGGGAAGTGATGACACACTTGTTAACAACTGTTACTTTATTTGGTATAGTTCTTCAGGACTCAATGTAAGCCCTCTTCACTTTCAGAAATAGGTGATTTCGGTGCTTCTTCCTCAGATAACAGCCTTAAATGCTAGAGTGCTAAATATGTGGTCTTAACCAATTGCTCCTTAAGGAGAAACTGGGGGTTGGGAGTTCACTTGCATTGTATAGAACTGTGCAAAAGTGGAATTTATGTTGAGAGTGTGTGTCAGCCTTTCCTCCCCATTTTGATATTCTTTTTTCAGTTGCCCTATGTGTAGGAGTGACTTAATTAGGTTTCTCACAGAAGGGATTGCTCTGAGTATATCTGTATATTTGGTGAGTTTGTTGGAGGAGTAAAATTTGAGAGTCTCCCATGTCACTATCTTCATCTGGAGTTCCCGCTTTACGTTTTAGATCTGATACTAGCACAGATTATTTACTGGATATACTAGAAACCTTAGTTAAAACAATCTTCTTAATGTGTCAAACTACAACCATAGAACTTATTAAACAATGAGAAATGAAAGAACTACAATAAAGTGAGGAATGATAGAAAATTTGAGTATGTAAATTTAATATTATTTCAGAAGGTGCATGCAAGCTAAAATTTAAGCTGTCAGGCACAACAAGCATATCTAGGACAGAACAAAAGGGATTGCATGCCAGTACTATTCTGACTGAATTTCTAAGGTGTTTATATAAAAAACAGACTGGCTAATAGTAATGTAATAATAGATGCCTTAAATATTACCTTTCATGTATTTCTCCAATGAGTTTTATGTCACTTTAAAATCCTCCACCAGATGTAAAAATGATTTTTTTGTTGTCCAATGCCTGTATCATCTCACTGAAGAAAGGCTTAGAAATGTGGAATAGGTATTTTTTTGGTTTATGTGGACTCAGTATGCTAGGGATCAATGGGAATTGTTTTATTGAAAGAGCCCATTTAGGTATCTGAAGAAAGAGGGAAGTAACATCAAGTATTCAGAATAGTCTTATGAAAATCCAGAGAGAGCTGAACAACCAGCTTATGCAAAGACCTGGAACTGAGATTGTAGTAACTTTTTCTTTTTTATCTTTCTCATGGCCTTTCTGGTTCAGGTCTTTCCAATCCCTGTTTCTTATTATGCATAATTCTTATTCTCTCCACCTTCTAATGAAAACTCTACTAATGAAGATATTTTGCTCATGGATCCATCAGAGCTGCCTTAGAGCTTTGTGTCCACTGTTCTCCCTTAACTCTCTTCTGTGTCTTTTATAAAAATTCCTGAAAATCTGTTTTGCCTGAGCTCATTTTACCTATACAAGTCACTGATTGACTTGTATACAAGTCAATACACTTCTGAATACACTATGACCAGAGGAGTAAAGTTAGGAACTCTTGGTAGAACAGATTTTAGGGGGTTGGTACTTGAAAGCCTGCCTGATAGAAAATAAAAAGCAATAAAAAAGAAAAGAGAGAGAAGAAGAAAAAGTAAAGAACAAAAAAACCACTTGGCTGGAATGCAATTAATGATGGAAATAGTCTGGGCTAGAGGAACACAGGGAAAGGAATATCTTGGTAGAACAGATTTTAGGGGGTTGGTACTTGAAAGCCTGCCTGATAGAAAATAAAAAGCAATAAAAAAGAAAAGAGAGAGAAGAAGAAAAAGTAAAGAACAAAAAAACCACTTGGCTGGAATGCAATTAATGATGGAAATAGTCTGGGCTAGAGGAACACAGGGAAAGGAATATTGAGCCCAAATCCCACCACCTACAGGAACCAGAAAGATCTGCAAAACCAGGTGGGCAGGTTTAAAAACCAATCTTTGGAAAAAAGAACACAGCCAGAGATAATATGCTCCCTGACTCCAAATTAAATTATGAAGCTATAATGATCAAAACAGTATGTTATTGGAAAAAAAATACACATACCAATGGAACAGAATCCAAAGCACAGAAATAAACCCACACATGCCCTGGTAACTAATTTTTGACAAAGGAGCCAAAAAGACACATTGGAGAAAAGAAAACCTCTTCAACAGATCGTATTGGAAAAACTGGAAAGCCACATGCAAAAAAATGAAATTAGACTACTATCTGACACCATTATACCCTAAGAATCCTGAAACACCAATTCAAAAGAACCTATGCATCCCAAAGTTCATAGTAGCACAATTTACAATAGCCGAGTGCTGGAAACAGCCTAAGTGCCTATCAGTAAATGAGTGGATCAAAAAACTGTTGTACATTTACACAATGGAATACTACATAGCAGAATGAAAGACGGAGCTCCTACCCTTTGCGACAGCATGGATGGAACTGGAGGGCATTATGCTGAGTGAAATAAGGCAGGCGATGAAAGACAAATATCATATGATCTCACCTATAAATGCAACCTAATCAACAAAACAAATAAGCAAGCAAAATAGCATCAGAGACATTGAAATAAAGAAAAAACTGACAGTGACTAGATGGAGGTGGAGGGGGAAAACAGGGAAAGAAGGAGAAGGGTCAAGTCAAGGAACATGAATAGAGGACTCATGGACACGGACAATGGGCTGGGGATTGATTGTGGGAGTGGTGGGGTGGGGCATAGGACAGCAACAGGGGAAAAAGGTGGGACAACTGTGGTGAACAACAACAATAAATGTTAGTTTTCCAGGGAGATATTTTTATTTCCTTTAGGGCTAGGAACATTATTAGAGTTTGGGGAGGTTTTTCATTTGTATTAGCTTACCAAATTCAAAATATATATCAATTTTGCAAATGTAAAGATATGAGGTGGGATACCTGCCCCCTAAAAAAAACGAGTTATCGTTGGAAGACAGGCCCTTTGTGGTGTAGGCTTCCCCACTAGGTGAGTATTTTAGGAACCTATCTGTATTAGTGTACCAGCTGGCATTTTAATGAGAAGCTGTGTTTGGCTTCAGTGGATTTTATTTTTTTTTAAGAATCTTAATGTGTTTGCCCATTTCATGATAGATGATTTATGAGATCACCTACCTATACCATGCTGAGTTTTCAGCAGTTTTTATCCAAAAACAGCTGACCTCATGTCCTACCCTTCTTATTCACCAGATTGATCTTGCCTGGGGCAACTGTGGTTTTTTGTTGTTGTTGTTTTGTTTTGTTTTGTTTTGCTTTTGTCTCCCTAATGAGAAAAGTCCTCAAAGGGAAACATTTTGCTGATGTGGAAGGGGTGAAACAGAAAATGGTAGAAACACTAAAAGGCATCAAAATTTATGAGTTCAAAAACTTTCGGGCAGTGGAAAAAAAAAAGGTGTATTGCATCACCTTTTAGGGCGATAGGGAGTATTTTGAACATGAGTAAAGTTTAAACATGTAAGAATAAATACACAACTTCTTATAGATAAATTCTGACTTTTTTGAGTCCCCCAAAAAAATCAAATCAATTTTTGATATTTAGAAAAAATACAAATTTAGGTTAATAAACTTTAAATTAAAGTGAGGAGGAAGAGGTTTTGCTGCTTTTGTTTTTTTTCTTTTTGCTTTTCTACTCTTCTCTCTCATTTTGGTATCTATTTTTCTGTCCTGCTTTTACTTGACTTTTGTGTTATCTCACCTAATAGATCATTTTACTCAAAATTGATTAGTTTCTTGTTTTTATTATTTTAAAAACAAAAAAGTAGCTCTAAAATGTTTTATAGCAAAATTGCAATAGCATCTATGTTCATGTTATCTAAGTAAACTAATTTTAAATTTCATTGCCGAAACTAAGTACCAACATAACTTTTCAACAATATAAGCAAAAGACTAATGCTATTTTATATTAATCTTTCAATATATCTTTTAATATAATTTTATTTATGTGCAAATGCACTCAAAAATTTTAAATGTACAGCTCAGTTAATACTTACAAAGAACTCATAGCTGAGAGGAGACTCACCAGACCTCAGAAGACCCCTTTACTCTCCCAGAATAGATCCTTACTTCTCCTGAAAGATAAACCCAACTTCAACTCTGCTTGCATTACATAATTTTGTATACTTTTGTAATTTATAAAAATGGGGTTGTTGAGTATATATTCTTTTGTGTCTTTTCCTTTTCATTCAATATTATGTTTGCATGAGATTCATCAATGGTGTCTGTAACTTTGGTTGCTAATATAGTATTTCATTTATAATATACTACTGATATTTCCTACTGTTAATGCATATTTTGGATATACTTAGTGTGGAGTTTTCACAAATATATATATACATTTCTATTGGGTATATAGCTAAGAACAGAACAGGGAATGCATAGGTTCACTACCTTGATACCAGCAGATTTACAAGTGCTTTTACCAATCTTCACAGCAATCCAGGAGTATATGAAAGGGTAATTATTACATGTTCTCACCAACACATGGCATGTCAGTCTTCTTTTAAGTTTTGCCAATTTTGCTGGCATGTAGTGATATTATATTGTTGTTTTAATTTGTACTTCCTTAATAACTAATGAGAGCAAGCATTTTCCCATGTGCTTGTTGGCCATTTGGATATTCCTTTCAAGTTCTTACTTAGTCTTTTGCCTATTTTTCATTGTATTGTTTTTATGTATTTATCTGTAGTTCTGTTAAATTCCAAATGAATCTTTTGATATCAAACAAATATCTTCTCTCATTTTGGGGGGATTGCATTTCAATCCTATTGATGATCCAATGTGATAGTGCTATAATATAATAATTACAATACAGTATAATTAAGTACAGCCCATAATTCACATTAGGGTTCATCTTGGTGTTACACATGTTGTGTAGCAAATATGCATGAATCCACCATTACAGTAATATAGAAAATAGTTTCATTGTTCTGATAATCCCATGATTCACCTTTTCATCCCTCACTTCATCTCCCTGCTCTGAGCTCTGGAAACTACTGATCTTGAACTGGGTTTATACTTTTACTTTTTTCAACTGCCATAGTTGGAATTATGCACTATGTAGCATGTTAAAATTGATTTATTGCACTTAACAACATGCACTTAAATTGCCTCCATGTTTTTTGTTTGTTTGTTTTTTGGTTTTTCAGCTTAGTAACTCATTTCTTTTTATCACTGAATAATATTCCATTGCATATACGTATGAAAATTTGTTAATCCATTCAACACTTCAATGTCGAGGTACATCTTGGCTGATTCCAAATTTTGGCAATTACGAATAAATCATCTATAAACATTCTTGTGCAAGTCCTTGTGTGAACACAAGTTTTCAACTATTTTGGGTAAATACAAAGAAGTGCAATTACAGAATATTTGGTAAGAGTGTGTTTAGTTTTGTATGAACATGACTTCCAAAGTGACTGAATCACTTTGCATTTTCACCAGCAATTAATGGGACTTCCTGTTCATACACATCATTACCAACACTTGGTATTGTCAGTGTTTGGGATTTTAGAAATTCTAATAAACATGTAGAATTATCTCATGTTGTTTTAATTTGCAAGTCCCTAATAACATATGCTGTTGCATATATGTTTATTTACCAGCTGCGTATCTTCTTTGAAGAGGGGTCTCTTCATATGTTTTGTCCATTTTAAAATTGTGTTTGTTTCTCTTACTGTTTTTTGTGTTGTTTTCATATTTTACATTGTCTTTGATAAGATGTGTGTTTTTCAGGTATTTCCACCCAGTCTGTGGCTTGTTACTCCATTCACTGTACAGTATCTTTTGCAGAGTAAAAGCTTTTAATTTTAATGAAGTCTGACTTACATTTACCTTTGTCTTTCATGGATCATGCTATTAGTGTTATATCTTAAAAGTCATCACCAAATTCAAGGTCACCTAGATTTACTTTTATGTTATTATCTAAGATTTTTTTAGTTTTATGTTTAATCTATTTTCAAATAATTTTGTGAGAAATGTAAAAACTGTCTCTAGATTCATATTTTTGCATGTTGATATCCAACCAGGATTCATCCGCCTCCCTAGATTGATATTTAGATGCCCAGAACTTTCCATTACTAGTTAATTGCATTTGTTTCTGGTTTATCCTTTCCACTTTTCCTTGTGCATATATAAACAGATACATGTGTATTTATTTAGATTGTTTTCATTGTGATATGAAAAGTAGCATACCATGAATGTTAATTTGCACTTGCTTTTTTCCTTTAAAAATTGTAATTCAGAAATCATCTGTATCAGTTCATAGATGTTTTACTTCTTTTTGGTTTTTTATTAATTTCCTGTTTTTACATAGCACATAATACTACAGGGTTTACTGAATCACTCTCCTACTCATTAACATGTAGAGTCACTTCCAGTGTTCTTCAT
>PVJD01018970.1:0-12931 GCA_004026545.1 Mormoops blainvillei | reverse complement strand
GCAAACGCCTAGTTAAGCTCTATCCTCCCAGGTTTGGGCCCCCTATACATGTTCTTTGGCACATTGTAATACCCCACCCCCCGCCCACACACACATTTCTTTACTCTTCTTGATCAAATTCTGGCCAGCAAGTTGCTGGCTAGAGAGGACGGTGTGGTGTACGGGACGAGGCGCTGAGAGTGTGTGATGAGGATGGGCACTGTGGGGTGGGCACATAGTGAGACGGCGAGACCAGTGGGTAGGAGATGAGGGCAGAAAGTCCCTCACCCCGCCCCAGGGCACCACATGTTTGCAATATTCTAACTCTGGGGAACCACAGTAGTCTCATGGCTCCTGTCTGTGGGTCCCCAGCCTGGCTGAGGCGGACCAAGCAGCATTAACTCTGGGTACACCACCCCTGGGCCAGAGGACCTGCCTCAGCGGGCTGCCGCCCTTTCTTCCAGCAGGATCCTCCCGGTCCTCCCTTTGCTGCGGATGGGCTCCCCAGTGCAGAAGGCTGCCCTCCCCTGCCTGAGTCTCATCCTGCTCATCTGGAGCCAGGGGCCAGGGGTCCGAGGCCAAGAATTCCGATTTGGGCCCTGCCGAGTGGACGGAGTGGTTTTCCAGGAGCTGTGGGAAGCCTTCCGAGCTGTGAAGGACATTGTGGTGAGCGAAGTGTGGTTCTGGACCCGGTTGCAGGGGTTACCGTGTGGGGGAGGATAGTATTTTATGCTGATGGAGCTCTTTGTACCATGCCGATTATTTTCCTACAGAATAACTTTGTGAAGTTAGAGGCATCACAAGCCCACATTTCCTCTTGCACGTGAGGAAACTGAGGCTCAGAAAGACGTGGTCAGTCTATAGGAAAATAAACACAGCCCAGGAAAAATAAAGAAAGAAGCCTACTCATCCAGGCTTCGTCTGCATCCCAGGGAGGCATGAGGCTTCACCAATGGGAAGTCATGAGAAGTCCTTGAGTCCCACCTACTGGAATTTTCACCTACTCTTTAGCCAGGATCCTGCTAGTCTGTTGCCGAGTGCTTACGTTTTGGCTAAAGGTAGAAACACGGTTAACGCTGAGATGGGATAGGACAGCTTGTGCAAAGTGACTGTGGATTTCTCCTGAGCCTGCAAGTTCTCTAATATGCACCCTCACAGATGCACTAAACTCCTTAAAGGACAATCTAGATGTGGGGCAGAAAGTGGGAGCTCAATGGGGCAACCTGAGGAGGGGAGAGTGCTGCACTGGGGACAGGACACTTATGTATGATCTTGACCTTGAAACCAACCCATACAACATCCCCAGCCCCATCAGTTTCCTTATTTGCACAATGAGGAGGTAGGACAAAGGAGCTACCTCCTCCTAATGATTCTTTGGCTCAAATCCAAGAACTGAAATGAATGAGTTGCTGGGCTGCAGGGGAAGCTCCATGAGTGAGAGAAGAAGCACCCCTCACCCTCATGGAATAAGGAGGTAAAATCCTGCCCCTAGAGGTCCTTAAACCAAATAGTGTTATTTCCTCCTGTCTGAAATGACCAAAGCAATCAAACAGGTCCCTGATCAAGGCTCTAAGAACTCCTGGGATTCCACCTGTCCCTGAGGGCCAAGTCTGGTGATTTTCTGTTGCCAAAACCCGTTTGTCCACCCCAGGGGCTAGCTCGGCCCAGCCCTTCCTGGGGCTCTGAGACCTCGCAGAGTGCAGAGATTTAGGGGTCTGGGGAAGCAGCACGTATTTCCAAGGCTGGTTTCTACGCTCCCCCCTCCCCCCCAACCTGGAGACTCCTCTTCTTTCTGTTCCCAAAGCAAGCTCAGGATAAGATCAAGAGCGTCCGGCTGCTGCGGAGGGAGGTTCTGCAGAACATCTCGGTAATCAGGTCTCCTTGGGGAAAGGCTATGGCTGGTCTTCTGGGGGTGGGGGTGAGTGGTGTCTGGAGAGGCTGACAGAAGGCTTCACTTCTGTCCCAGGCTGGGCGTACGCAGGACAAGGCTGGGCAGTGGGCCAGAGAAGTTAATGCATGGGGTCATGACCCAGGACCTGGGTTATGTGGGCATGTGTGTGTTGGCATGGGGAGTGGGCGGAGATTAAGGCTCCTACACATCTGTCTCCATGATTGGTGTCAAAGAGTTGCCATCAGTCTTTCTCTTTTGAATCTGCTTGGGTCTTTTTTTTTGTTTCCATTCTTTTTCCCTCACCCATTCCGTCTTCTCATCACCTATCTGGTCAGCTGGTGAGCACACACATACTGCCTCAATCCCTGATGTCTGCTCTCGAGGGGGCTGGAGAGAAATCCCTGTGTTCAAGGATGCTGGTTTTTCTCTTTTTCTCCTCATTTCTTCCCCTTCGAGTCCCTTTTCCTGCCAACTCACAACCACCAAGTTCCAGGTGCTTTTCGGGGTCTATCACCTCATGGGGCTATTAGTGAGGGCATGGGGTGGAGAAAAAAGAATATTAAGCAGATGGGGAGTCAGAAGTACTGGGAACTAGGCCTGTGTCTGCCACTGACTAGCTGTGTGACCTTGGGCAAATCCTTCTCTCTGGGTCTGTGCTCTCTCCTGGGAACCGAAGGCGCCCCTCTCTGTGCTCCCGAAGGCCATTTCAGATCTAATGTTATCAGCATCTCCTAGAAGATCCCTACCTCTTTTGTGCTTACCTTGCCTTGGCGACACATGCATTGTTTATCCAGGGCTGGGGTGGGTAGAGGCCTTGGCTCCACTGTGACCCAGACCCTCCCCAGGACGCTGAAAGCTGTTTCCTCGTCCGTGCCCTGCTGAACTTCTACTTGAATACCGTTTTCAAAAACTACCATAAGAAGGCAGCTGAATTCAGGATCCGGAAGTCATTCTCTACTCTGGCTAACAATTTTATTGTCATCCTGTCAAAGCTGCAACCCAACGTGAGTAGAACGAAGCTAGGGCAGGGACCCATGGAAAACGGTGTGTTTGGAGAGGACTCCTCTCCCCGCATCTGGTCCTGGTTTTTTTTCCACGGCCGGCAAAAGAGCATAGGTTTGGACACCAGCAGCCTGGGGCTGAAGTCTAGCTCTGCTTCTAGCCAGCTGGTTGACGCTTTGCAAGGTGCTCAACCTTTCTGGTCTTGTTTTCTTACCTGTAAAATGGAATGATCAGCCCCACCTGGCCAGGCTGCTGTGGGAATTAGAGGAAGCCCTGCCACGTGGTGGGAGATCCGCATTGGCCCCTTGAGGGTGTGGATCCAACGATGTCATCCCTGGCCTGGGGACCCCTCCGCCGTCACAAGGAAGGAGTGGGAGGGAGCGCGCCTCTGCTCCTACCCAACATTTGGCACAACTTTTATCTGTTATCCAGCAGGAAAATAAGATGTTTTCCACTAGTGAGAGTGCGCGCAGGCGGTTCCTGCTCTTCCAGGGAGCATTTAAACAGGTAATCAACACCAGGAGCTCAGGGTTTGCTTGAGCTGTCACAGAAGGGTGCCTCGGAGACCAAATGCCAAATGCAATGCAGGCGGCTTCACCAGGCTTGCCCCAAGCCACCTCACCTAGCAGGAGCACAGATCTATTTGCATAAATTAGCATTTACTTTGTGTAAGCACCACAAATTACATGCTATATTTTCCTGCCAGCTTTCAAATTAAAATGCTATTATATTTCCCACCAGTTTGATTTCACAACTGCGGACTTTTTCCTGTGAGAGAGCTTATGGGTACTTGAGCAGGGCAATTGGAGTCAGAAGTGAGGGAGAATGAAGGGAGACTACCCCCATAACCCCCAATACACATCCCCACACATGGTGCTTTCCACGATGCTCAAATGGTCTAGTTTGCGAGAAAAAAAATTATGAGAAAATATATCACCGTCTCCCAAACTAAGACAACAAAGAAGATCCGAATTTTATCCCAGCCCCCAAAACATATACGATTTTGATCACTTTTTAAAGAAACAGATATGTCCACCTAAAAATAAATGAAGAGAATAATACACAAAGGGGAGGGACCCATCAGGCCTCAGTCCCCCCATCTGCGCAGTGGACTCCGGAGGTGGAGCAGACCCACCCACACCGGGATTCTACGGCTCTTGTCGTCAGAGGCTCTGTGTGCTTTCCCTCGCTTCTGACCTGCCGCCACCCACTGGCTCATTGTCCTCAGTGCTAAAGCAGGCGACACACAGAGTGGAAGGATAAGTGATATGTGGCTGAAGCTGACTCCGTCAGAAGCCATCCTAAAGGGGACGTGGCCTGTGATGTGGAGCCAGGCCAGCCCCAGGGGTGGTGGGTTGGAAGAAAACCTATTGTTGCAGCTAACACGGCAGATTTTCCACTCTTCTTTTCCTGTAGTTGGACATAGAAGCAGCTCAGACGAAAGCCTTTGGAGAGGTGGACATTCTCCTGACCTGGATGCAAAAATTCTACCAGTGTTAAATGCCTAGGCCAGAATACCCTTCTTGTTCTCCATGTCATTTCAAGAGTGTCCCATCCTGTGATGTTTTCTGGGCACTACACACCCTTGACCATGGGTCCCCTTTTTGGTCCGGGCTTATCCTCAAAGACTTCATCTGTTAAGCGGCCCCAACAACAGTCATGGAAGGTTCCCTTGGATGCTGCGAATAACCTACAAAGAAGGTTTCTATATTTATTACAACTCTATTTAATTCCTGTCAGTGTTTTAACTGGCGTTATATTTATTTGTGAGACTAAGTATGTGAAGACACCAGAGACAATGCCCCATGCTTCTCTTTCATCCTTCATGATCCTTGGAACCATGTGGGGCAATGGGCAGTGCTCAGTAAAGGCTTAATAAACTGGATTTTTTGCCTGTCTTTGAATTGTTGAGGAAAAATGAGGGACGCTGGAATGTAAAGTTGAATGTTTGGGCATGGAAATCACATTGTCACATCTCCAGGAACCAGTGGGGTGGGGGTGAGGGGCACTAGTTTGAAATGTAAATTAAAAAGATACAATGTGTGACGTGCCCAACGGGAAACAGGCTCACTAAACCTTTCAGCCCTTGCCCACACTCCCCACCATCCCTTCCCCTTGGGGGCGCCCCTTTCTCATCCTACTCATTCTCCCCTTATCTGCCACTCGAGAGGGTGCCAGGGTCAAGCTGACATTGCTGATGGTGTCATTGCACGCGGATGGACCCTGCAATCTGCGACGACATCTCCTGCTAATAAAAGGCAGGGAGCTCGAGTCTGGCAGCCTGTCCTTTCCATTTCTGGCCCAGCGAGGCGGAGCTTTGTGTCTGGGGACGCCCTTCTTAGCCGCAAGGCTGGGCATTCTCCAGGCTCAGGTTCTTGCTGGGTTTTGTAGCTCACTTCAGTCTAAAGGTACAATGTCTGCCCGTATGTCCTTGCTCAGAAAATTTAAGTGTAAGAGTGTATCGAGGAGATGGGATGCCTCTTCCTCCATGATATAGTGGCACTGCAGAGCACCTGGACCCCCAGGGTCCCCAGGCCACTTTGCTTCCCCAAGAGATAAGGTGCATTTCTGAAAGCGGAGAGATGTAATGGTCATTGTTAAAATGGTTAAGATCCGTGCACAAATATCAGTGCTGGGGAGCGGAAGAAGGATAAAAGGATGACAAACACTATTTCCAAAAGAGGGGCAATGCTAGGGTCAGGCCCCTTGTGAGTGTCAAGGGAGGGAGGCTTAAAGGGGATTATAGATATGGGGAGATATATACAGTTCTGAAAATTTAGAATCCTTCATCACATCAAAATAAATTGTCCTTACCATAGGACACAAGATGAGTAAAGCTCACTAGTAAGTGCCACCCTTAAGATCAGGGCAAAGATGTTGCCGGGGCATTTCATACCAGGTCCCTTCCTAGCTCACAGGGCTGAGGCACACACCCTCACGGTGCAGTCCAAGGCCATCTATTGGTATCAGGCCTAGGCCTGGGAAAGTTTCTAGAAGCAACAGCTATGTCTATGCTCCAGCCTAATGCCCCACACCCCAGAGCCGAGGTAGCAAACACCCTGTGATCAAAGATAGTCTGCAAATCCCATAGCCTGTTACATGGCTTGAAGGGGAATCAGGTGACACCAGGACAAATGCTCTGCCTGGCCGGAGCCCACCCGAAAGCCACGGGGGTTTTGTGAAGGTTTGCAAGAAGAGCTGTGGGAACTGAGCTATGCTCAGAGCGCTCAGACAGGGAGAGACTCAAGGTGCGATGTGAGAGGTAACGAGGACTCTGAAAACAGATAGAGCTGGCAACGGAAACCAGCAGACAGGCAAGACTCATTGGCACCGAGATCTGGGTCCAGCGGCACAGCTGGAGGGGTGAGTCAGGCAGGAGATATTGACATAGTCATCTGAATCAGTGTCCTCCGCCTTGGCAGCAGGCTGGTGGTAGATGCTCATATATTCACAGCTGGTCTTCAGAGATGGTGCATGGGGCCAGG
Source organism: Mormoops blainvillei (assembly GCA_004026545.1). Classification (NCBI taxonomy): domain Eukaryota; kingdom Metazoa; phylum Chordata; class Mammalia; order Chiroptera; family Mormoopidae; genus Mormoops; species Mormoops blainvillei. Next base: position 6,574 of record PVJD01018970.1, on the reverse strand, counting down.
GAGCTTCAGACACCTGGGAACAACCAAAGAAGCATCACTGGATCTGGGTAAGGTGCTTTTAGTATTCCCCCAGGTGGATTCCCACAGCGGGCAATGGCAGGCATGTTTCCAGCTGCTGACTTCCAGAGGGCAAAGGCACAGAGGCGGCTGAGCTCCGTCAGGTGTCTCCGCCCTGGGGATTTTCAGGGTGGCATCTCACCTGAGATAACTAGAAAACACTTAGAGCGAGTGTGGGCAGGAAATGCCTTAAATGGGGCTCAGACTAAAGTCACATGGCTAAGCACCAGTCTGCAGGAAACCCAGCTGCCAAAGGAGTTTCCCCTCTGGGATTAGATGATGTGACTTGTGGAATAAATATACATCTTCTTAGGGGGTTATTCAGAAGCAGGGTGAGTCACCCTCTGTAAAGGGCTTGGAGAGGCACTGACGTGGTGTGACAGTGGATTCCAGAAAGGGGCCGGGTGGTGAAGGAAAGACAGGCAGCAGGACATGTGGGCACAGTGGTGCTCTTTTCCCCCAGACAGAATCTTCAGCATCACCTGCCTTCAGAATGGGTCAGTTCTCAGGGACAGGGCTGAGCCATGATCCCAACATGGCTCATTTATCATAACATCCACCCAAGAAGGCTGCAGTGGTGATGGATCACATGTTTAAACACAAGTGCTGAGAACTAGAAGTCCAGCCCTGTGAACACAGTAGACACTCAGTAAGTGCTCATTGGAAGGACCTGTTACCTTTTGTATTTATCTCCCATTGCCTGTTAGAGTTCGCCAGTTGAGATTAATTTATTTGACTTAAAAAAATTAAAATATTCCTTGCGAAGACTAAAATATTCAGTCATTAATCATTTGCACCTTGTTGTGAACCTGTTCCCGTCGAGATTTTTGTCCCCAATAGCAGGAATAAGAGCTTCAAGTAAGGAGGAAGGGTAAAATTTGAGCAAGCTACAGTCCCAGGTGAGGGCATGTGTGGTCACAGGGCAATTCAGGAGAGAAGGGCATAAGGGTAGAGTGGGTAGAGTAGATGGGCACTGCTGGACCTCCCTGAGCTACTGTGAACCATCTTTAGCAAGGGTGAGTGACAGCAAACTCAAGAAGCTAGAAAGGACTGTGGCAAGAGCGGTCACTTGTTGCTGGGCATCAGTCTCCCCATTTTAGCAAGACACACGGTTGCCCAGCCAGGGACTACATTTCTTTGCCAATGGGATGTGAGAGGAAGTCATGTGTGAAACTTCAGGATCACGTCTTAAAGAAGCAGCTTTCTTTTTCTCCCTCCTTGGGCTGGATGTAATTACTGAACATTGACCATGAACCAGGCAAGGCTCCAGAGGATGGCAGAGCAAGGAGACAGAAGATATTTTAGTCCCCGGATGGCCTCCTGGCTCAAGCCACTTCTTTCTGCCCCCCTGCTTCCACCCTCTCCCTTACTTGGAGGAAATAGCTTCTGCCTCCCGAGCCCTCTGGTTTAGGGTCTGTTGCATTAGTTTAGTCTACACCCTAATTTAAAAAGGGACATTGGTCACACTTAGTTTTTCCTGGTTCCTAAAGAAATAGTGTGTTTTAGCTACTGTGGGCTACTTTAGAGAATAAAATCTTTTCCCCCCCTTAATTTAGGAAAACAAAGATGAGTGGACAGTCTAAAGGTTTTTTACCCATCTGTCAATGGCCATCGATAGAAACACGAGTTCTCTGTGTCCATTCCTATACTTCAAGAGGAATCTTCCTCACCCCAGATGTTGAATCCTCTGTACCTTGACATCTGTCAGGTCATCCTTTAGGTCAGGCTTAAGTGCCTCCAGTGATGGGTAAAGTAACTCCTCTCTTGTTCAGGAGTAATAAAAAGTTCTCCTTCATCCTAAGGTGAAAGTGTGTAGCTTCTACCTCCTTAAGGTCTCCTAGAAAGCGAATCTCTTCCACACGAAAGTCCATCACGTACTGTAGAATTACCATCTATCAGCCTCTACTAAGTACACATGAAAATGTTTGGCTAAAAACCAGGTAACTAAGCCGACCACATTGTTCGGTAGATCAGTCTACTGACACCTTTGAAGGAGGAAACCGATACAACTTGTTCCCGGACTCCGCCCAGGAGCTGCCGGGAAAGCCGATGCCCGGAGCTATGCGCGGCTGGGATAACTGCGCTCGCTCCTCGCGGGGCTCTGGGGCCGCCCTGTCCGGCCCCCGAGGCTGGTCTGGGCCTGGGCGGGGCTTACCTGTGGCGGGGCAGGTGGTGCAGACGCTCCGGGGCCGGGGACTGGTGCTTCCCGCTCACCTATGGGAACCAGGGAGGTGGGGTTGAGGGCGTGGCCGAGGGTCCGGCCCCACCCACAGCCCTGCACTAAGCCCAGGGTAGGAGCTGCCGGCTCCGTAGGCCCTGGCTTTCCTCGCAGAGCTGGGCGCAGACCTTCTGGCGCACGTGGCGTCGCGCGCTGCTTCTGCCTCGCCAGCTCGCCCAATTGGCTCCACTGCCCTCCTCTCACCCGCCCCCACTCCCCATGCCCCACACCCATGCCCCAGAGCCCACCTCCTACTCCCGGTACGAACTCCCCGGTTACCCACACCCCCTTCACCCTTCCCTACCAAGCTCACCCGCACCTCCCGCTGCTCGCCAGGCGGCTCACTCGCCACCCCTGCTTACCCTCAGCGTGCGCCCCGCGATCGCGCCGAGGACAGGCACTGTAGACGTTATTTTGGGAGCGAGGCCGCTGTGACACCGGGGGCCGCTGCGTCAGGGGTAGCTGAGCTGCTTCCAGGGCGCTCAACCTCATGGCCAGTCGGCGGACCCGCCTGGAGAGAGCTTTTCGACAAAAAGCCCCAGGGAAAGAGGAGAACAGCTCAGAATGTGCCAGGCACAGCCTTGCCCTTCACTGAAGACCAAAGAGTCCAGGCGGTTCTCCTCGTCGCTCCCGTTTCGGAACATTCTCCCCCATCCCTCGCTTCCCATACCCCACGCCACTCATCCAAAGCTCAGGAGTTTCCCTGGGGATCTGAATGCTCTGGGCTCTTTGGGCCGCTCAGTTCACCCTACCGAGCCATCAACTGCTCACCTTTCTTCCTCTGGATGACCCTTTTCACCATTAGCCCCAGAAGGGTCAGCAGGATGAGGCCCAGCACAGTGGGGATCAGGATGTGAAATCCTTGGCCTTCCATTTGAGACACTGGGCCATGGTTGAAGGCTCTGAGGAGGGAAGGAGAGGGAGAGAGGTCAGGAAGCGGGGGCGGTTTCAGGAAGCACTGTTGAGTGGTGACTTTTTGGAGATGGCTCAGTTTGTCCCTTTGTTAAGCGAATTTTTGATTCTGGGGTCCGGAAACCCGGGTTCAAATTTTGATTCAGCTTTTACTGCCTGCGTGCTCTTGAACCAGTCTCCTGACTTCTCTGAGCCTCATTTCCCTGTAAATGAGTCTAGTAAAACCTATTTCACAGAACTGTTTTAAGAATGAACAGAATCGTGGATAAAAAGAACTTCATGTGCCTGATCTAAGCAGCAGTGAACAAAGGTCAGATCCCCTTCTAGCTTCCTGCACCTCAGTTTCCTCACAAGATTATTGCAAATATTAAATGACTTAGTTTGCTTTAACTGGAAAAGAGGATGTTTTTCTCATGGTGCATCCTCTGCCTAGAAGGCCTTCCCTCCATTTTCTCCACAAAGGACCAGTGTGTAAGTCATCTTTTCTTCCCTAATCATGGTAAATCAGAATCAATTCTTTCTCTCTGTCCCAATTCTTATGCTGTCCCAATTATTATAACTCTTCTCACAGTCAGACTTTCATTAGTAAGATAAGACCTATATAGCGCACGTCTTCATTTTTCTACATCTTTAGGACATAGCACAATGCCTGGCACTTGGTAAGAAAATGTCGATTGAATTGACTTGAATTCTTCGTTAGTGGGCTGTCGTAATTTTCTGAACTAATAATAGGAATTCTGGTTTCATTTTAAACCACTTAGATCACATGGTCTCAGTTTTCTCACAAAACCCAAATGATGTTGAAGGTCCCTTTCCTCACTAACATGTTTATCTTTGCTCAGGTAAAAATAATTCCAATTATTGTAGCTTTTCTTTGGCGGCTGCTCTAATGCTGCCCCCTAGTGGTCCATTGCAGCACTTTCCTGGAGTGCATCAAGCCTTTAGACCAGCGCTAATAGAAATATAATATGAGTCACGTATGTAATTTTAAATTTCCTAATAGCCACATTGAAAAAGTAAAAGGAAACGCGTGAAAGTAATTATAATACTTAATTTTAGTAGTAACTTTTATTCTCATTTAGTTTTTCCCCATCAAAACTGACCTGAGTGAATGCTGAATGGCTGAAAATTTGGGGCCTGTCTCCTACAGAATCGCCTCTGGGGCCTTGACAAGTGTATTCATATTAAGGGTACTAATGAGTTGATGTGCTATACTCATAGGTAGTCTATTACACAGTGGCCTTCTAGAGACAAAGCCCAGAAGGGTCTTGGTTGGTAGACATATCAGGAAGATTTCAGGGGATCTCCTAACTCCAGGTTATTTTGCCTGGATTCTAGACCATCCTGAAGGGTGGTGACCCCTTACCTGTGCCTGTAAAGCCTGGTGCGATGGTCATAGCTGGCTGTCTGGGGCCTGAGCAGCCCTTCCAGTGCTGAGGTCTTTGAGTCTGTGGTGGATGGCAGGAGGGTTGTGGGCTTGGCAGCTGCCACTGAAGACGATCTGGAAACTCGAGGGTGGTGAGTGACTGAGGTGGTGGGGGAGGGGTGGTGTTCTGGAGGGGCCTCCTCCGTCCTTGGAGCTGATGTGGTTGCTGCAGGAGAGAGCAGGAGAAAGCGACCTTCCATACCTATACTCTAGTCTCCAGCAGGATGGGGTCACCATCTCTTTCCTGAACACGCCCTTCCCTTTCACCTAGACTGCCTTTGTTCTGGCTCTCCTCGTGGCTTGAGATGCCTTCTTAACGTGCCGTCTGCACTCAGTAAATTCTGTCCGTATTTACTTCAAACACCATTTCCTCTAGGTAGCCTTCCCTGACTTCCCAGGCAGAGCGGCTTGCCTTCCTTGGATCGTGAAAACCTTGCTTGTAGTTCAGTTCCATTCTGCCATGTGCTTGTCTCCTCTCCCCTGTCCCACACCTGTCAGTCACAACCTGGGGTACAGGTACACTATCCCTTTAGTGACACAATGTTCAATTAGCATATCTACCTCACAAGGTAGATGTGAGGATTTGATGAAAATATTGCATGTCGAAATGCATTTAAAACAGGAAAAGGGTACGGAAATGTAACAGTATCAATCGTATAATCACTATTATTTTTTCACTGCGAAATAGAGTTGTTAGAAAATCACTGTATGCCAGCAACTGGACGACTGCCCTATGGGCATCAGGAGTCATAATGAGCTCCAGCTGGGAAACGTCTGCCCCATTTTGGTTTCCGTGGTCATTCACCAGAGCTAGATTTTGTGAATGGAGCACAAACTTAATTACTTGTGGTGCCACCTAGTGGTGATGTAAGTTCTGTAACCAGAGCTGAGCATCCAAGCTGTAGGCTGGGCTCAAAGGACATGGAAGCAGATCTCAGGGAGGAGCCCTCTCCTGAGGCAGGAAAATATACATCTGAGACTCAGCTTTGCTCTGCTAATCATTCTATGAACTGAACACAACCTCCCTCCATTTTCACAATGCTATCGCACCTCCTCCACGTCTCCTACCCTAGCTTTGGGAAACTGACCTTTGGATAAAAATGTGAAAGAACTGGCATGCTCAGGATTCTGGAACCCAGGGGGCACCGGCATGCGTAGAAGTTTCTGAAACCATGGTGGAATCTCAGGCATCGGCTCCTCTTCCCAGAATGGCTCATAATCTACAGGAGGCAAGAGGAATACACTGGTGGGCTCTGGGAGGAGAGGAGGTCTGGGGAAGGAGCAGGAGTAGGAGTGGAAGCCAGGGTGCATGGCTGTGAGGGGATAAGGGCAGGGTGCAACAAGAGGAGCAGGGAAAGAAGGGGGCTGGGGCCTTCCCTGAAAGAAAAGCTCTTTCACCCTAACCCAGTCAACAGTCCTGTAAGGCTGTCAGACGCCACTGGGTTTCTAGGCTGTTGAATTAGCATTGTGTATGTGTGAGGAAGCTGATGGCAAAAAAAAGGAGAAAGGTGAGACTCAGCAGAAATATGGAAAGGATCAGATCGTAAAGCAACAAGTTTGGCCTACAAATGCGGGTTGAGAAGTGGCTGTCTTTCCTTAATCTTCATCCCTGATATTTCCAATGGGACGATTATGTCCTTTTGCTTCTAATTTCCTCCTCAGCCTCATGGCCCGTCCCACATCCGCACCCCCCCCGCCCCCATCTTCTGGGTAGAAATGGATACAATACAACACAAGGGGAGCACCAGTCTTGTTTGGATAGAAAATTCTGTGGACCATGAATTTAATTGACTCCATGAGGTCTCAACTGCACAGATCCTTTTCATTGTTGGACTGGCTAATACGGCAACAGCATGAGCCTGGGGGCTGCTACAGTTTGATGGCTGCCCCGCTTTCCCGAGTGGAAACGTGTTCAGGGTGGGCTGAGCCTCCATCAGGTCAAGTACCTACCACTGTGGACA
>PVJD01018969.1:0-12934 GCA_004026545.1 Mormoops blainvillei | reverse complement strand
AGATGTTCAACATTAGTTATTAAGGAAATGCAAATTAAAACCACAATGAGCTATAATTGCACAACCACTAGAATGGCTAAAATTAAAAGGACCAACTGTATACACTAGGACTAACCATACTAAGTGTTGGCAAGGATGTAGAGCAACCAACTCGACAACACTGCTAGTGGCAACGGAAAATGGTACAACCCCTTTGAAACAGCTGGGTAGTTTCTTAAAATGCAAAGCAATAACCCAGCTATTTCAGTCTCAGATATGTACCCAAGAGAAATAAAAGCAGATGTCCACACAAAGGCCTGTACACACATCCTCACAGCACTTTCGTAATGACCATTTACAAGCATACCAAAATTCGTTTAATATTCCTCAGCGACAACACTGCTGATTTCCAAAAATAATAACGCTGAGTGAAAGAAGCCAGACAAAAGCAAGTGCTTTAAGATACCATTTAGATAAAATTCTAGAAAATATAAATGGATCTATAATGACCAAAAAAGTGTGTTGGCCTGGACCTAAGGGAAATTTAAAACTTACTTGAAAAAATAATGAAAGAAAAGTTCCCTGAGGGAAGAAAGTGCAATGAAGAGAACAGAATACAGTGAAGCACAATGACACTTTCTGGAGTGATGGACATTTTGTTACCCTGACAATGATGGTTTCATGGGTGTACACAGAGGTCAAAATGCATCCAACTGTGCACTTCAATATGTGCAATTTATTGTACATCAATAATACCACAAAAAAGCTGTTATTTTTTTTTAAGAACTAGCCAATGCCCTCCTTACCTACTTCCTACTCACAACCTGATGCCATTATTGGGGGGAGGGTCCAGAGAATTAGCGAGGAAATAAAATGAACTATAATCGCTAAAGGCGGCAAGTATACGGTAAGATAAAGAGTGCACATACAACTGATCTAATAATCAGAGGGATCAGAAAGTTCATGTACATAGTTGACACACTGATACCATTAAGAGAGAGCTCAAAAAGCATTTTAAAAACTGTGTCTTCACCAAATACTTTACCATTAAATTTTTTAAAAAACAACTAGTTTCAGTTTAATAATAAGAAAATAGCAAAAAAATAAAAAGCAGGCTTTTACAAAGATAATAATGTAGAGTTCAACATTACAGTACTTTGATTTTTCTTTTTAAACTGATATATTTCCTAGTTATCTCATTTACTTATACAAGGGAAGAAAATCACCTAAACATACAAGAAATAAACTGATATATTTTTATAATTAGGTTTTTTCTTTTTCACTCTACAGACATATATTTGGTGAATAAAAAGCTGTATAAATTCTGTATTTTTCTAAAACTCAATTTTTTGCATTTACCAACACTGGATTTGTTGTTGTTGTTGTTTTTTACTATCTTGTCATCTATCATGCAAGACAATTGCGTATTTTTTTTAAAAGGGGTTAGTTTCGGGGACAGTACACCAACTACAAGGAACGCTGTCTCACAGGCAAGGCAAATTGGCATGTTCAAGAGCAAGGGTCCTGGCTTCAGGATCAAGCTGGTGGAGTGGGGAGGCCCTGAGGTCCCCACCTCCCACTGACACCAAAACGGCAATGACATAGAGAACAGCTATCTCTGGGAACGACCTAAAAACTAGCACAACAGGTTCTCTACAATTACAGATATAAAGAAAAAGCCACAGTGAGATGGGGAGGAGAGGCAGAGACTCAGTCTAGTCAGAAACCACCCTAGACCCCCCTCGCTTCCTGTGTGGTGACGCACAGTGGGAGGAATATCACAGCTGTGGAGGCCACCCCCAAGAAGCAAGGGGTCTGAGCCCCAGCCTGGGACACTTGCAACAGGAAGAGGAGCCCCCGTAACATCTGGCTTTGAAAACTACTGGGTCGAACACCTTGAAGAGCCATGGGCTGTAGGGAGACAAGGCCGCACTCTTTCTGAGTCCCAGGCTAGAGGCAGCAGTTTGAAAAGCATCTGGGTCGTATGTGAAGGTGATACATCGACTAATTTTAGGGCATGTGCTAGAGGGACAGGGATCTGTTGGAATTTTCTTCAGGGTCAGAAGTGCTGGTGGGTGTCATTTGTTACCCCCTTTCTTTACTCTCCTTCCACCTAGCTGGTCTGATGCTGGCAGGTGCCATGTCGGACACTCTCCACTAACACTGTTCACCCCACCCCAGTGTTTCCCTGAGAACTCACCCAGATGGACACCCCTCCAAAGTGGCTCCTGCCCTGCCGTACCCAGTGGGCACGCAGCACCAGCACACAGCAGTATGTCTGCAACAGTCAAACTGGGCCACAGAGCCAGCCGCAGAGCCAGCCACACAGAAGGCCTCTCCTGCATACTAGTAGGCCCATAGCAGATGCAGCCAAGCCAGTGGGCTGGTGACAAGTGTCGCTCGCCAGTGTGTCCATAGCAGTTGCGGCTCAATCACAACAGGAGGCCACATTAACCCACCCAGGAACACCCTTGGAGCACCTGGCTCTGGTGACAAGAGGAGACTCTATTACTGGGCCCCACAGGACACCTTCTAAATAAGGCCACTTTTTCAAGACCAGGTGAAGTAGCTGATCTACCTAACACATAGAAACAAACAGGCAAAATGAGGGGACAAAAGTGTATGTCCCAAACAAAAACCCAGAGAAAGAACTAAACAAAATGACGGTAGGCTGCCTACTAGGTTAAGAGTGCAAAGTAATAGTGATAAAGATGCTCATCGAACTCTGCAGACAAACGGATAAACTCAGTGATAACTTCAACAAAGAGATAAAAATTATAAAAAAAAGAACCTATCAGAACTGAAGGATATAACAACTAAATTGAAAAATACACTAGAAGAAATCAGTATCAGATCAGATGTAGAATGGATCAGAGATCAGGAAGACAGGATAGTGGAAATCACCCAAATGGAAGATCAAAAAGAAAAAAGAATTAAAAGAATGAAGACAGCATAAGGGACCTCTGGGATAACATTAAGTGTACTAACATTTGCATGATAGGAGTCGCAGAAGAAGAGAGACACAAAAGGACAAAAAACCTAGTTGAAGAAATAATGGCTGAAAACTTCCCTAACCTGGCAAAAGAAACAGACACCCAAGTCTAGGAAGCACAGAGAGTCCCAAACAAGATGAACCCAAAGAGGTCCAAATCTAGACACATAATAAAAATGTTAACAGTTAAAGAGAGAATTTTAAAAGCAGCAAGATAAAAAGAATTATTTACATACAAGGGAATGCCCATAAGACTATGAGCTGGTTTTTCAACAGAAATTTTCAGGCCAAAAGGGAGTGGCATGATATATTCAACACTATGAAAGGAAAACCCTACAACTAAGAATACTCTACCCAGCAAGGATATCATTCAGAATTGAAGGAGAGATCAAGGGTTTCCCAGGCAAGCAAAAACCAACAAAGTTTACCACCTTTAAACTGGCAATACAAGAAATGTTAAAGGAAATTATTTAATTTGAGAAGAAAAGGCAAAAATTGGAAATAAGAAAATATGTAAAAGATTAAAAAAGTCACTAGTAAAGGCAAACATACAGTAAAGGTAGTAGACCAAGCATTTATAAAGCTAGTTTATAAAAATAATTAAAATGGCAATAAGTACATACCTGTCACTAATTACTTTAAATGTAAATAGACTTAAGTGCTCCACTCAAAAGACATGGTGGCTGAATGGATTAAAAAACAAGACGGTTACATATGCTGCCTACATGAGACTCACTTCAGATCAAAAGACACACACAAAGGGATGGAAAAAGATTTCATGAAAATGGAAATGGAAAAAAAAACCCAAAATAGCTGGGGTAACAATACTTATACCAAACAAGACAGACTTTAAAACAAAGGCTATAACAAGAGACAAAGAAGAACCCAGGAATGTCACTATCTGAAGAAAACAAAACACTAATTTGAAAAGATATAGTCATGCCTATGTTCACTGCAGCATTATTTACATTAGTCATGATATGGAAGCAACTTGAGTATCCATCAACAGATGAGTATCCAAAGAAAAAGTTGTGTGTGTGTGTGTAGGGTGGGCAAAAGGTTTATAGCTGTAAAAGAAATAGAGTTTGTTGGTGTATTATTATTTATTAACTACTGTATTTTTTCCATACGAACAAGTGTAAACCTGCCTGTACACACTACTGGATGTGTGTATGTACACACACACTCATCCATATAAACACGCAAAATAAACTACTGCTCAGCCTGGGAAAAGAATAAAATCTTGCCATTTGAGAAAATGTGGATGGCTCTGAGGGTTTATGCTAAGTGAAATAAGTCTAAGAAAAACAAATACTGAATCATTTCACTTAACATTTGGAGTCTAAAAAACAAAACAAGTGAATGAATAAAACAAAGCAGATTCATAAATACAGGGATAAACTAATAGTTGCCAGGGGGCTGGGCAGTGAAGTCTAGGCAAAAAGGTGAAGGGCATTAAGAGGTACAAACTTATAAATCAATCCCAGGGATGTGAAGTACTGTATAGGGAATACAGTCAATAATATCGCAGTAACTTTGTACAGTGACAGTTATTAGACTTCTCATGGTGATCACTTCATATGATACAGAAGGTCTGTCTGGAAAAAGACCAACCATTGTTAATAAGAACGGTTTACATGACATTGATATAACCTGGCAGCCAAGGAGAGAGGACTGGAATGCACATGCGTGAAAAATGACAACTTCACCGCACTAGTCAGTGGGGGCAGTGGAGCCCACTGAGCGAGCATGTGAACTGTGCGGCATGGCATTCAAAATGGCTGAGTGTACTCACTGCTCGGTAGAGCAGTGAGTCCTCATATTTTGCATGAAGCTTGAACATGCCTCCACAGAAACTATTTGCATGATTCTGAAGGCCACAGCTATGGGCAACTAGTGACTGGCAGCTTCATCACAACAACATGCCCACTCACGTATCACGTCTCATGCAGAGTTTTTTTGGCAAAACATCAAATCACCCAAGTGACTCAGCCCCAACAAATCTGGCACAGATTTGGCACCCTGCAACTTCTGACCTTTCCCAAAACTAAAATCACCTTTGAGAGGGAAGAGATTTCAGGCCATCGATGAGATACAGGAAAAATGATGGGGCAGTTGATGGAGATTGGGAAAACTGTGCGAGGTCCCAAGGTGCCTTACTTTGAAGGGGACTGAGGTGTCATTGTCCTATGTGCGATGTTTCTTGTATCGTATCTTCTTCAATAGGTGTATCTATTTTTCACAGCACATGGCTGGATAGTTTCAGGACAGACTTTGTGTAAATGTCAAATCACTAATGTTGTACGCCTGACACTAATATGATATTGTATGTCAACCATGCTTTAATTAAAAAGAGATTTACATTCCAGAATGAAAAAAAATAATTATGTTAACTAACTTAAGAACATGATGCATTCATGTTATACTTTGAAATCTTTTTATAAAAATCTTTAAGATTTTATCAAGAAAATAAATGTTTTCTAATTTATATTCTAACTTGCATTAAAAAAAAGTGTCAAACTAAAATTCTCAGACAGTCTCCAAAGCAATCCTCTAAAAGATTACATGAGTTACTATATCAAATTAAATAATGTATGAAATTGACAGTAATTTTGCATTTCAATTTGTAGTTGTGTGCCACTTTCCAAAGCAGGCTATTATTACATTAAATACTACTTTGTTTCTGAATGACAAATTTTAACAGAAAATTAAAATATGTTCTGTCTTAAAAGTTATTTTCTGCATTTAAACATTATTCTAATAAACCAAATGAAAGAGTGTATCATTATCATACCACAGTATTTACATGAGTTACCCAGAGAGGACATATCTATAACCGAACCAAAAAAAACAAAACCAAAAATAACTGAATCACTAAAGGAGACTATATGATTAAACATATAAAAAATGAACTTCGGCCCTGGCCAACATGGCTCAGATGGTCAGGCCTTATCCCACAAAGCAAAGGGTCACCGGTTCAAGACCCGGTTGGGGCACATGCCTGGGTCGTGGGCCCGGTCCCTGGTTGGGGGGCATGTGAGAGGCAGCCGACTGATGTTCACATCGATGTTTCTCTCCCTCTCTTTCTCCCTCCCCTCTCTTCTCTGTAAATAAACAAAATCTTTTTTAAAAAATGAACTTTGGATATTTACCCTTAGGTTTAAAAAAAAATAAGAGGGAACAAAAATTAGTTTACAGAGCAACACGATAAAAAATGTAAAAGACATGGGAAAACACAATGCCAATGTGTAAATCTATCCTCAACACACTCTTGAACTGTCTTGGCATGAACAAGGCTCTGAATGTTGTAAAATGTTATCAGGCAATTCCAAGTAGGAGAGTGGTCTAGGTGAGTCAAGGGGCTGTTTAAATCCCCTAAGCATGACCTTATAGTGGAGAAAGGTACATCACCCCAAAAGTTTAGTCATAAAATCCTTTCCACATTGCTCTTGAGTATGCTTAATGAATAACTGTTGGACATGCATTTAGTTGTTCAAATTGCAGGGGTGATGACTATTATATCTACTGTTCTACACAGTCCTTTATCATCTGGCCCGTGCTATGGTTCTCAAATATATACCCCGCTTGTTCACACATCAACAGTCAAATATTCCATCTCCTGGGAATGTCCTTATTCACTTCATGGCATAAGACTTCAAGAATCAGCTCAAATGGCACTTTGTTCCCCATGACACCTGTCCCCCTGTCCCAAGTTCACTTCTGGCACTCCCTCTAGCACTCTGTACACATTTCTTACAGCACACATCTTAAGGCAGGTTATATTATACTCTGAAGGCAAAGACCAGCAGGCAAAGGAACGTGCCCAAACATGTGTCTTCAGAGTCTGGTATTACCAAGCTTTAATATTTATTGAAGAGAAAAGGGGAGGAGAAAGGGAATAAAATATGTAATGTACAATGCACTGGCCAACCAAAACCCATGTTCTCAGGTCACCTGACAAACTTTGTTTCATAAGGGAAATTGCCAATTTAGCAATGCAGTCTGTACTACCTCTCACATTTCACTAAAGCCCAGAGAACTTGACAAAATTGAATGGATAAGCTTACAAATCTAAACATCAGGGTTCAGACCCTGATTTATCCATATAAAATGAGGCTCTTCAGTGAGGATTAATATAAACATAATTATTTGGGGGTGATTTTCATTTCTCCTTCACATTGTTTAAAAAAATCTCCCCTATGATCACTTAATGTTTTTATAAAAAAAAATATTTAAAAGGCAGCCTGTTCTTATTACCATATTTGAAAGTCAAATATTAATTTTCATATAAATAAAGTAATTTTAAAAAACACACTAATGGAATACTAAATGGTAACTAAAATGAAAACAAGCAACAAAACAAGAGCAGGGTCCCGGAGGCATAGCTCAGTGGATTAAGTGTCGGCCTGCAAACCAAAGTCACAGGTTCAATTCCCCAGTCAGGGCACATGCCTGGGTTGCGGGCCAGGTCCCCAGTAGGAGGCGCGTGAGAGGCAACCACATATTGATGTCTCTCTCCCTCTCTCTCTCCCTCCCTTCACCTCTGTCTAAAAATAAAAACTAAATAAAATCTTTTTAAAAATAAATAAAAATACTATTGGGAACCTAATTAAAAACAAACAAAAAAAAGCAGGAAAATTTCTTTCAGATGTCCTCATGTAAAGTCAAGAAATGTATTTTGCCAGAATATAAGTAAAAGTTCAACCTAAAAGCAGTGCTAAGGTTGTTCATGCCTTCCTCTTTCCCTTCCTTTGAACACATGTAAAATCTGCATCACTAAAACTAATAGTCTTTGTAGTACATAATGTATCACATAAATTTTCTTTACCTTTTATTTTATTTCTACCTAAAGGATAAAATGTAGCTGTTTTACGTATGTATAAACTATCTCAACTGATGATAAATATAAATACTGATTAACAAAAACCATTGTTTTCAGAGGATGTGAAAAATCATCCTCTCTGCTTTTTGGCCAGTTTCAGTTTAAATCTTTTAAAAAGTGAGTCACTCTACCTCTGATCAAAGAACTTAGAGCTACTGTTTTCCGTTAGTTTCCTCATAGCCATGTATGATGCATCATTTTAAACTATATTCACTAATATACTTATTTTACCACCTTTTCTATAGAGTTCACTATATAATTGTTTACACAGATAAAATATTGCTTCAATATATAGCAAATTATGAGAAATTATGTTAGTCTGTCCTCTCTCCATCCTCAAATTTGTAGACTAGTTTCACTTCTAAGCTTCACTGTGTTATTCACTGTGAACAACTCGAATAATCAAATTAGTGGTATAACTGTCATAGCTTTATAAAACAACTATGAGTCAACACACCTTTAATTTAGTCTGGAGGTAATTATTACTTTGCCACTAAACATTCAGAAACAACGACATTATTATTCGCTCATTCTCTTATGTTAGAAATCATAATGGTGTCCTATTTCCCATTGGATCAAATATTAAATTCTACCAACCAGCCCCATGTAGTCCAAATTATTTCCTAATTTTAATAGTTATTCTCTATTCTACCTATATATAACCAACTCTACTCTGACATTTATCACAGTTTTATGTGGGAGGTGGGAGGGGGGGGGCTGGGGAAAGTGGTGGCAGGAAAATGTTGACGTGCAGATGACGGGATGGGGTGCAGGGCGGAGGGGATAAAAGGGAGAAAAATATGAGACAACTGTAATAGCATAATCAATAAAATATACAAAAAATAATTTTTTACTATATATCTATCACAACCGCTAGATCTGAAGCTCCTATGTGGCAGGGAAGATGTTTTAGTCACATAATATACAATGAACAATCAATGAATGAAGTAGGTGAGTAAATACCAAATCCCCTTTCTCCTTAGGTCCATCTCTGTATCTGCTTTATCCTGACTCTAAACGTCTACGCCAGCTATTCTCTCCCCCTGAAATGCCCTTTTTGCTGTTCATCAATCTAAAACTTTACAGGGAAGATAGGGAGAATAAGATTGAAACTGCAGCTATAAAAACCCTTTATATTTTGAGATTCACATAAAAAAAAAAACAATAGTAGATAGCAAATTGAGTATGGTCAACATCAATGACATTTTACAAATATATCAAAATGATTTATTCAGTTCTCCTTATTTGAATATTAGAAAATTTTATGCTTTATCGTTACTGCACTTCAACCAGATACAAATTTATTTTGCTTTCCTATAAGTAATATACATATACTAAAAAGGCATTTTGTGTGTGAGAGAGATCTATCAGCTAAATATCTATCTGATCATGTGACTTACAACTGAATAATTAAAAGTGATTGCCTCTGGACAACAAAAACTCAGGAATGAGGAGAAAAATGATAGGATAATGATGTTTTTTATTAAAAATGTTTTGGTATTACTTGATTTTTGAAACCATGTAAACTTAAAACTTTGAAAAACTAAAAAGAATATTTAATGATTGTCTTTCTGGCAGGTAGTATAGGTGTTCTTGAACTAGACCTTATTCCCTAGCTGCTTCTTAGATTTCTAATCTGCCTTTACTTCCAAAAGTGAAGTCTTCTTTCTGATTTTCCTGTCAGCCTTATCTGTCTTCAGTCTCTAAAACAGAAAACAGGCAGCATCAGCATCATCTGGGAACTCGTTAAATATGCAAATTCTCAGGTTCATTTCAGACCTACAGAACCAGAAACTTAAAAGAGGGATCCAGCAATCTGTGTTTTAAGAAGCCCTCCAGGTAGTTCTTACATACCCTAAAGTTTGAGAACCACTACTACAGCGGTTGAGGGGAAGTCAGGGATTCAATGTAGCTCTGGCAGTAAAGGCGCCTGAGAAATGCTGGACTCTGTTTAACCTTCTGTGACTGTGTAACACTCTGTAGCCTCAGGCTTGCCTGACTACCCAGAAAACCAGAATGTGCCCAAAGAGAAACACCAAGCCCCCAGGAAGGAGGTTAATGAATGTATGGAGTGTGGATAACTATTGTTATCTGTTAACTTAGGAATGCATTGTTCTTTCTGGTGGCCTAGTCACTACCCACCATACGGTTTTACTATTAACCCTTATAAATAGGAGACTCTGTCCTGGGGGGTGTGGATTTTTCCCCTGCTGGCCACCGCTGAGAGCAACAGTTGCTTTGCCTGTGTATGTTAAGTTTCTCCTATTAAAGCTCTTAAAACTTTTACTAAGGCTAATTGTCAGTTTATCGGAATCGATTCTAAATGTGGACTTTGGGGGCTTTTCCCAAACATGGTTCAACATTCTCTTTTCCTGGCTCCTTCCTTCACAAAGGTCACACCCAGTCAATTTGCAGACAAACGTCTATGTAAGTGCACGGCTCGTGCAGAAGATCAGTTCTGCTTAACTACCTGGGGAGAAGGGGCCAATTATTCTGCCCTCTAATATCCAGGAACTGATAGGTGTTTAATAATAACTTTGAAATATTTTAAGTGTTTAATGAAGAAGATAGTATGAAAGGGATGCCCTGCAGAACTTTTCACCAAATAAAAGTATCTTTCTTAACTGTAAGTTACAAAGAGCAACTACTGTAACATAAAAAACTGGGAAATTGACAATATCACATACTTTTGACTTATCCATTCCTAATTCTTATAAACAATCAAATGAACAAAAGCCATAGAACGTCTTCTGTAGCACATGTCCATAAATGCCAAAAAACCAAAACAAAACTTCTAAGGATTATTTTTAATTAAAGGTTAAATAACTTCATAAAGCCCAGAAAGATAGCTTGAGATTTAATAAAAGACTAAAAAAAAACCCTAATTTTTTAATGTCACATATGTGGTAAATACTTCACACCAGTAAATATTTGCAAAAATCAATTCCCATTCTAAAGATAAAAAGCTAACATGGACCCTAGAATATTACTGAAATCAACTGAATGTCTGTTGGAGAAGAAAGCAATAAAGTTAAATTAAGCTTAGCTTAGTAGCCAAGTAAATTTCGATAGGAATAATCATAATTTAAAATTACATTTTCTAAAAAATGATCAGTATACAATTAAAGAAACTATAAAGATCAGTGTCTTAGTAAGATTTTATGTAATTTAATTCAACTTTGGTATATCTTAAATTTCAAAAAAACTTTTATATTTTTATTGAATTGACTGAGGTGACATTGGTTAATAAAATTGTGAGGTCTCAGGTACACAATTCTGTAATATATCATATGTACACTGTGCTGTGTGTTCACCACCCCAAGTCAAGTCTCCTCCCATCACCATTTATCCCCCTTTACCCTCTCCTGCCTCCTCCCACCCCTCCTCTCCCACGGCAGTCACCAGACTGTTGTCTGTGTCCAGGAGTCTTTTCTCTGTGCTTAATCCCTTCACCCTTCTCGCCCAGCCTCCAACCCCCTCACCTCAGGCAGCTGTCAGTCTGTGCACTGGGTCCGTGAGTCTGTCTCCACTTTGTTAGTGTATTCTGTTCATTAGATTCCACATATAAGTGAAATCATATGGAACTGGTCTCTTTCTGACTGGCTTATTTCACTTAGCATAATACTCTCCTGGTCCATCCATGCTGTTGCAAAAGATAAGATTTAAACAAAAATATTAACATATTCACATGGCAGAGAGGGCTTGGAGGAGGATTAGTTTTCTCAATAAGATCTTTACTCATTATGTTAAAATGGAAATTTAATGTACTCAATATGCTCTCAGGACGAAAATAATAGGCCTACAATTCATTATTAACAAGAACTGAAGCACGCTGGTAGGGCTCCTTTGTGCTCAGCAGGCAGCAGGAGAGAGAGTTGCAGCCTACGTAGTCACGGTCTCTTCTTCAAACCTGCAGTGACGGAGATTTCTAGTAGTTATGGTGGTTTGGATCTCGCTCGCGTAAAACTGTAGTCTAGTTGGTCACTACCTTTGCGCAAAGATGCTAAGGTCCAGTTCACCCGAGTGAAGTGTATGTCAGATTTAACGACCAGGATGTGTCCTGTATGTCTCTTTATTATTATGATAATTAAGAATTGTTAGTTATGGGAATTATTATGGAAAGCACCCAGTTTTACATATCATATTTAGCATAGTACAGTTTCTGGGAAATTTATTAACATAGGCATGAGAGCCCAGATTGACCAGAAACAAAAAGCAAATAACTTTACCATTATAAAGACTTTTTACCAAAGACTTTTACCAAAATAAAGAACAATTGGACACATTTCCATGATGGCCAATCCCTGAAATGACTCAAAATGAGAACTCCAAAGATATGATTTCCGACCATTTATAACGCAGCAGCCCACATAGCAGGTCGAGTCCGGCTGTGAGCTCCGGCTCATTTCTCACAGACGTTAGACCACACTGTAGTAAAGTCAGCTTACGAAAAATAACTCCTGTTTATAAAACAAATTTGCCACTTCAGATACAGTCTTATTCTTTCTAAATAACTTCTCAAATAGAATCAGGAACCTATCTTTAAAGGGACCGTAAGTATAATTTAACTATAAAATCTCAATAAAATGTAAAAATTATTAATTTCCATAACAAACAATTCTCAATTATCATAATAATGAAAAGACTATCAAGAATAATAAAGAAGGAAAAAGAAGGTTACATGTGGTTAAATTTGATGTACTCAACTGAACCGGACCACTGGATCTTTTTCCAAAGGTAGCCTGACCAACTAGATTACAGTTTTAAGCAAGATGAGATCCAAACCACTGTAGCTACTAGAAATCTTCGTCACTGCAGGTTCCAAAAAGAATGAGACAGTGACTGTAGGTTAGACCTACCCCTCATGCTACCTACTGAGTACGGAGGAACCCTACCAGCGTGTTTTATCTCTTACCTTTCTCATTTCCTAGTTTTGTAAGGTTATAGTAAGACTTAATGTCTTATTACATGCAGAGAGCCTTGGTTGGAGCCTCATCCCCTACGCCAGAGGGTTGTGGGTTTGATCTCCAATCAGGGCACATACCTAGGTTGTGGGTTCGATCCCTGATTTGGGTGTATAT
>PVJD01018968.1:0-12933 GCA_004026545.1 Mormoops blainvillei | reverse complement strand
TGAAGACTTGGGTAGAAAATTAATGAGAAGTTGTTTAATGGGTACAGAGTTTCAGTTTTGCAAGATAAAAAAACTCAAGAGATTTGTGCACAATGTGAATATAATTAATATTGAAGTATATTTAATCTGTACACATGAAAACAGGGTGGTAAATTCTATGGTTTTTTATCTTTTAATTACAATTAAACAGGAAAAATGGAAAGAAAATAATGCAATGCTATACTTAAGAAATAAATCCTAAAAAGGATTTTAAATAAGTACAACAATAATCCATACCCCAAAATGAAAGCAATTAACTAAAAATAGTATGTGTAATTCAGTTTATATTCACCTGTTATATCCAATGTAACCCTAATTCTGGAGGCACTTCACATAGTGAACTTAACTTTCACTGAGAGAAATTGGTTGGTAAGAGAAGCCAAAATGAAGTACTGGAAAGGAATTTATTATATTATTAAAACAAAATATAAACGATAGTCATTTAAACTACAGTACTGAGTTTACTAGAATAGACAGACAACAGAACAGAACAGGTGGTAAAGAAATAAGTATAAATATGAATAAGAACAACTGTCAGGCCATTTTTAAAAAACTAAAATTCTATCTATTCCTATCACTGACATCAAAATAAATTTCTCCTGGGTAAAATTTCAAATGCCCCAATTTGAGATCTTGAGACTAGCTACTTCAGTAATCAGTTTTCCTCCTTCCCTCTGTCATTCATTCCTTTGTTTTTATTATTCAGGTGCAAGTCAGTCTCACCCACCAGGTTAAGCCATTTTTAGGGCAATGACTCTGGGTAATTAGTCATACGCCCCTGAGCACCTGGCACAATGCCGTGCACACAGTACATACGCTCTCTATGCACACGTATCGCAGATTGTTTTTCTAACCTCCCGGTCCTGCCTCCATTGTATATGACACTCGGTGACCGCAACTGAGTAAACGAACTCCTGCTGCTGTGTACCCTAGGACTTCCTGCAGGGACTTCTGCCTTTGAAAAACAGCCTGATGGAAAGACATTCCGCACCTGAAATTCAGAGTCTGTCTGTACGACATTTGAAATCACAAGGCACGTTTGCACATATGAATTTGATGTAACAATACTAACACGCAAATTAATTTGATCTGTGACTATCTTTTAGAATAACATAAGTATTCTAGAAACTGCAACTCCAAGTACCCCGGAAAGTAAGGAAATACAGCTTCCTCATACCCGGTATTTAAAAGAAAAAAATCCCTGGAACATTTAAAAATATTCTCATGTAAAAACAAAAGGCTCAAAAACAGCACAGAATTAATTGTACTAAACAGACAGGAGCTGTTTTTTTGAAATCTAGGCCATTTCTGAGAAGCTAAGAGCTTGTTTCTGCTTTCACTTTCAGCTAACATGTGTTCCATAAAAATACCTCCCAAATTGTCTTTAACTGATGCAAGATATTCCTTACTAGTGAGAAAAAGAAGAGCCAGGGACTTTTAATTTATAAAAAGAATAATCAGTCTGTCATAGGCAGTGAGGATAAAATGGAGACACACAACATGAGTGTTTCAGTCCACGTTTGCAAATAAAGAGCCGTGGAGGGGCCTAATTTGATCATCCTCTTTTAACGCGCTAACTCAAAATTTGAGGAAATCCCACATCAACCAGCAGGGTCTTGTGGCTAATGAACTGCTATTAAAAAATCTATTAAACATCTTTAAACTGTACTTACTGGTGTGTAAAATATAAATAATAATACCTATATTACATGTGTGTGCTGGAGAATAAATTTTATTTAACTAATAACACCTGTAAAGAACTTAGAACCACAGCACATGCAGGGCTTGGACCCACACTCTGCACGGCAGACGGTAGTGGTAAAACCACTGCTGCATTTCCCTATTCTCTTCTGTTCTCTCTCTCCCTTTGTTCACGTCACTGAACAGCATGCAATGAAGTTGAATGCTTTTATGTAGGTATTCAAGAAGAAACTGACCACACATCAAAACAAGACATGCTGATAACGATCGGTGACCAGAGTGCAAATGTAGGAAACAATGCAGCATCAAACGTCATTGGACAATTTGGACCAGGGGTCAGAAATGAAGCCGGGAAACAGAGCATGAACTTTCTGTGAAACAACTTGTTCATCACAAACACGTCCTTTGAACAACCGAACAGATAACTGTCTATGTGGACGTCACCAAATGGCCAATATCGAGATAAAATAGACTATGAAATTGGAAGCAGAAGATGGAGAAGCTGTAGTCTCTCTTACAGATAATGTTTTAGGGAATACACAGTGGATTATTGAGGCATTATGTCTGTAACTAACTCTGAAATAGTTCAGACAGAAAAAGATAGTAATGTAGTAAGATAACATTAAAAGAGGTGGGGTAAACTTCCTTTATATTTTTGGCCAAGTTGGTGAGGAATGGGTATTAATTCTTCTCTGATGTCTGGTGGAAATCACCAGTGAAGCCAAGTGGACCTGAGCTTTTCCTGGTGGTAGCTTAAAGTTATTTTACTCGTTACAAGTCTATTCAGATGACTTATTTCTTCCTGAGACAGTTTCAGTAGTTTGTGTCTTTCTAGGAGTTTGTCCATTTTTTAAACTACTTTGTTGGGATACAGTTGCTCAAAATGTTACGTCATAATCATTTTTATATCTGTAATGTCAATAGTAATGTCCCCTCTTTCATTCCTGATTTCGAGTCTTTCATTTAGTTTAGCCAAACAAGACTTTCAGTTTAGCTCAAAGTTTGTCAGTTTTGCTGATCTTTTCAAAGAACCAGTTTTGTTCTGATTGATTTTTTTCTATGATCTATTTCATTAATGTCACAACATTCATTTACAGAATTCTTTATTTTTTTTCCTTCTGCTTAACTTGGATTTACTTTGCTTTTATTTTAAATTATCCTAAGGCTAACCCATACACACACACACACACACACACACACACACACACGTGTGTGTGTGTATAAAATGTTCTATCCATAGAATATCCAGCCATGTAATATGAAAAATAGAGACATATATTGAAGAAGATAAAAGATATAAGAAACATCGTAATAGGACAATGATGTCTCAGCCCCCTTCAAAGTAGGCACCTTGGAGCCTCACACAGTTCTCCCAGTTGCCATCAGCTGCCCCGCCATATTTTCCTGAATCTCATCAATGGTCTGAAATCTCTTCCCTTTCAAAGGTGATTTTAGTTTTGGGGTAAAGCTAGAAGTCGCAGGGCGCCAAATCTTGGCTGAAGAGGGGCTGAGTCACCTGGGTGATTTGATGTTTCACCAAAAAGCTCTGCATGAGATGTGACACAGCAATGGGGGCATTGTCATGATGAAACTGCCAATCACCAGTTGCCCATAGCTGCAGCCTTCTGAATCACCTGAATAGTTTCTACAAAGGAATGGACAAGCTTAATGCAAAATTTGATGCAGATTCATTACTCTACTCATTCGGTCAATTTGAATGTGATGGCTACACAGTACACTTATTCACTCAGCTGTGTCTACCATCCCCACCGGCTAGTACAGTGAAGTTGACATTCACACATGTGCATTCCAGTCCTCCCTCCTTGGCTGCCAGGTTACATCAGTGTTATGCAAACCGTTCTCATTATATTAACAACAGTTGGGCTTTTCCTGCTTGCTTCCTGCCTGAAAACTTCCTTCCGTATTTTTGGAAAGTCAGTTTGCTGGAAATGAAGTTTCTTCAAGTCCCCACACTCTGAAGCTGATCTCTGTGTTTATGGACTGCCTTTCACCCTGGACAAAAGTCTCTGAACCACTGCTCCTCCCCTGCGCAGGGGTGGCCCCTGCTCTGCCCCACTTGTCTCTCCCAGCTTGGAAGCTCCACATCCTACAAGCGAGCCAGAGCGAGGGCGACCAGGACAGGGGGTCTCAGCCTGCTCTACGCGAGCTGGAGCCCTCACTCTGTGAGTGGGGCTGGGTGGGGGTCGGGAGGCCCCCGGCTCTGGTTACACAATCCAGGAATTTGGTCTCTGCAACTCAGTGTTGGAGGGGATGTGAAATACGGGTGGCCTGCCCCTCCCAGTGACACAGCATACCCTGATTGAAAGACGAGGGAAGTGGAAGCCACATCTTGTTCACCGCACCCACTAGGAGTGGAACTTTTGTCAAAATGAACTAGTTGAGAAATTGTGTGAAAACCATGCACCCTCCCATCTGCACAGCTTTCAGAAATTCCTCCTGTTTGGTGAGTTATTGTTTTGTACTCAGTGCTTTCGGTTTCACATTACTCTAAAACCTTTACGTCTAATTTAAGATATCCAGAAACCTCATGACTCAGACAGGGAAATTAAAAGTCCAACCATCCAGTATAAGACAGACAAGTAACAGAAACCACTGCAACCTAAACTGAGGAGAAGAAAACAGGTAAGAACTTTATTTACTCATTAAAGTAGCTTGCTCTTCACCTCTAAAGGACCTGTAGTCTGAGAAATGGAGCCCAGGATAAGGTTAGGGAAGGGGTGGGAGGGGATTTATAAGGGTCAGGGCACTTTCTAAAGAATGACCAGCATGAAGACAGGCCGCACCTGAGCCCAAGGTGGGACATGAGGTTAGGTGAAATCCTGGCAATGTCAGGTGGCAGCACATCCCTGAGTGTCACCTCTGTGCTTGTGTGGAATTAGGCACCAGCAGACATGGGCCTAAACTGAGTCTGAATGCATTAGGATCATCTTTCTCTTTGCCAACACCATCTGTGTTGGCTGAGGACACAGCTAATTTACCATTGTCTTTGATGGAACTGCTCAGTTCTGATCTGAGTGCGGCTAGGACACTGAAAGGGCTACAGGTATGTTATTTCCATGAGAAAGAAAGAATAATAAATGAGATGCCATGAAAAACAGGCACCTGACACTCTTAAGGGTGCAAAAAGCCCAGGGTGAAAGATGAAGATTCACAAAAACACCATACTTAAAGCTTTGTTTTAAAGGAGATTACTCCTCTTAGAAGTAACCCAGGTTCTGTTGCCGGATAGGAGGAAGGGTGGGCGATGGGTGAAAAAGGACAAAGGATTAAGAGGTACACATTGGCAGTTACAAAACAGTCACAGGGATGTAGAGTATAGCACAAGGAATATAGTTGATAATACTGTGATAATTATGAATGCTGCCAGGTGGGCACTCAACCTATTGGGGGGTCATTTCTTAAGTTATGGAAATTTCTAACCACTATGCTGTTCACTCGAAACTAACACAATATTGAATGTCAGCTGTAATTGAAATTGAAATTCTTTTTAAATAAAATAAAATAAACATACCTCAGGTTCATCAGATTCAGTTTCTTAGTGCCAACTCCCTTATTACCTCTTACAAGCAGAATTTGGTCCCATTATTTACGAAAAAGTTTTCTCTTAAAAAAAATCTACCATGGTCATCACTAAAGCCAGCATTTTGTTTGTCCGACCCCTCTGTGTTCTCAAGCAATTTTGTTTTTGCTTCCTGGAAACTCTGCCTCTGAATTCCTTGGCTTGGCTTGAGCTTCACTGGGCACCTATTTGTCTGACAGCTGTCTCTCTCCTTTCAGCTCTTCCTCCCCCTTTCTCTCCCCACCCACTGCCCCCTCCTGTCCCCCCTCCTCTCCTCTTCCTGTTTCTCCTTCTCTTGTACCAAATGGGAAAACAGAACAAAACAGGAAACCTAGAAGTGTATGGCTGAAAGTATATTTTCATTGAACAACCTCCTCTCCAGCTCCCCTGATCTGCCTCCTGATCTATAATCATTTTAATCTATATTTCCTAGTCTTTTGTTCCCTTACACACACATATACATACACACAAACATGGTTTTTTAGCAACATTCAGTATTTGCAGTTGCCCACTTAGTAGGAGGCTAATTTATTGTGAAGCTAATGACGTTGAGCTATTAGGACCTCTTGCTTACACAAGCCCATACCAAGGGTTTGGGCAGGTCTCTAGACATGTGTTTCATACGGTCATACATTTTTATAAAATGTGCAAATGTAAGTCATATTGGTTCCACTTCTGGAATAGCACTGCAAAAAGTTCTATGAACCCTCATTTCATAAAAGTACAAATAATAAGAAAAAACACATTTAAAATCTGTGAAAATTGTCCAAAGAACATACATCAAATGATGAAACATTTATTCACAAAAGTCATTCTTTATAATAGAACGAATAAATAAATACATCAATATTGAATTCTTACTTATAGCCAGGATGTAAAATACCCTCTAAACCCTATTCTGTTTTACATTCAATGTCTAGGGTAAAAATTTTAATGAATATCCAAGCAGAAAGTTTTCCATAGAAAGTTAAAGATTTTGTTCATGAAAGTGGTTAAATGTTGATGTTACTGTCATACCAATATTTTTTAGTGGACTATTTCAATTATACTTCTGTAACTTTCAAAAATCATACAGATCTTCCCTTCCTCTATTGCACTGTTGACACAAAATTTTCAGCCATGTTGGGGAATTCTATGACTCCACTGTCTGAATGCAAAATAACCTGCTGAAAGTTCTCGATCGACTTAGACTGAAAATTCTAATGCATCCCATCTTCTCGCTTGCAGACAAGGTGACACCCTGGACATGGCCCCAGAGACCCACATGCCAGGCCCGGTGTGCCTCATTGAGAACACCGAAGGGCAACTGCTAGTTAATGAGGAGGCTCTGAAGATCCTGTCCTCCTTGACGCAGCCCCTTGTCGTGGTGGCCATTGTGGGTCTCTACCGCACAGGCAAATCCTACCTGATGAACAAGCTGGCTGGGAAGAAGAAGGGTGAGGAGCACCAGTAAAGCTCTGCCAGGTCCCGTCTGTGCACTCGCACTCCCAGCACCGAGTGTGGTGTTGCAAGGAGAGAAAGCTGGAGATGGGGAGGAATACAGAAAGCTAACTTTCAATCTACAGTTATGCTCTTATTCTTACTCTACTCTGAAAGAGTCACCTCACTGTCTCTTCCCACTTTGTCTTAATTTCTCCTTTTAAAAGCATAAACTTGTATTCCTTTCCTAGAATTATATGCTTTAATATTTTAAATAAATAACCATATCATTTTCCACAGCAACTATAGCATTTTACACTTCTCCCAGAAATGCACAGAGTTCTAATTTCTCCAAATTCTCACCAATACCTGTTATTTTGTTTTGTGATAGTGGTCATTCTAATGGGTGTGAAATAGTATCTCATTGTGGTTTTGATTTGTATTTCCCTAATGACTAGTGATGTTAATCAACTTTTTATATGTTTATTGGTTATTTGTATATTTTCTTTTGAGAAATCTCTATTCAAGTCCTTTGCTAATTTTTTAACTAGGTTGTTTGTTTTCTGGGGTTACATTGTAGGACTTCTTTATATATTCTCGACATCAATCCCTTAAGAGATTCATGACTAAGAAATATTTTTCCTCATTCTGTAGGATACCTATTAAACTCTGTTGATCCACAAAAGTTTTAATTTTGAAGTCCAACTTACCTACTTTCTTTTGTTGTTTATGCTTTTGGTGTCATATCCAAGAAATCATTGGCAAATCCAGTATCATGAAGCTTTTCCCCTATTTTTTCTTCTAGGAGTTTTATAGTTTTAGCTCTTACATGTAGACCTTGAACTGCTTTCTCTAATTTTTATAGAAGGCAAGCTTTCCATATTTCACCATTGAATGTGAGGTTGGCTGAACATTTTTCATACATAGCCTTCATTATGTTGAGTTAGTTTTCTTCTAGTCCTGGGTTTGTTTGTTTGTTCTTTTTGTCATAAAAAGGTGTTGAATGTTTTCATGTATTGGATTTTTAAATTTCCCTATTTCTCTAATTGTAGGTAAGATTAAGATTAATACTGGTTGTGGTTTTGTTTCTCTCTCCTTACCTTGACTATATTAACTTTTATCTCAATTTCCAGACACATTTTTATTTAAAACTCCACTCCCTCTTATCTCCCCTCGCCCCTGCAGGTTTCTCTCTGGGCTCCACGGTGCAGTCTCACACCAAGGGCATCTGGATGTGGTGTGTGCCTCATCCTGAGAAGCCAGACCACACCCTCGTTCTGCTTGACACTGAGGGACTCGGAGACGTAGAGAAGGTTAGATATTAAAGATTCAATTTGGGGACAAGCCCCTCATCTTTGGTTATTCTCTACACTATTTAACTTTTATTCAAATAAGAGCTTGCAGTGAACAAAAATATGATTTTATCATTTCTGTTTATGTTTTATGAGACCAAGTTTTGCAATCAGGGGTCAGAAAAATATTAATAAGGTAGAATCGTAGAAGAAGCACATAGTGGTCAATAGATAGAGGTCTAGTTATTAACAACAGGCTATAAGCTAAGCCAGTTCACCCAGATGTATAAAGGTACTATAAAAAAGTCAATGCCATGAGTCTTACCCTGCAGAGAGCTTTAGTTAAAGATTTATGTTCAGAAGTCCTATACTATTGTTTAAACTTAAACTCTGTCATTAACACAGTGGCCTTAGCAAATTATTTCACCTCTTCTAATGTCAGCTTTCTCATCTATAAAACAGACATGAACAATCTATATCTGTCCCATAATATTGTTTTGAATATTTGAATATTTAATAAGAATGGAAAGTATTAGGTACATAATAATTGCTCGATAAAATAGTTATAAGTATTATTGCTGTTATATGTCAATTTTGCTGTAAAATGGAGAATATTCAATAAAAATTATACTCAAGGCCTAGAACACCTACCAACCTGGACTATTTGTTTTGCAATTATCTGTCAATGATCATAAGAGGGCCTAGTGAGAATCCGTGTAAAGCGAAAACAGTGATCAGAAAACTATTCAAAGTCCAAGTCCTATTAACAATCATTTTCATTTGGGTTTGGTTTCTTCTTATAGGTCATTAATCTAAAAAAAAAAAAGTAGTCATTAAATGAGTATCTTTTTACTACTGCTGATCTGGAAAGCGCCATGAGAATGAAACATAATCCTGGCCCAAATGTGTTCTGATTTCCAGGGTGACAACCAGAACGACTCCTGGATCTTCGCGCTGGCAATACTGCTGAGCAGCACCTTTGTCTACAACAGCATGGGGACCATCAACCAGCAGGCCATGGACCAACTGCAGTATCCTTTCCGTGGTCCAGAATGGCATCAAAATCCGAGGGAGACCTGTTAAAAAACAAGCTACCTGAATGTGAATCCTGGTGAATCAAGTACAAAGAGAGAAAATATGAAAAATAATTCAAGGGCAGAAGAAAGATCCTATGTGTCCGCTGAAGGACTGACACTTGGGTTGGAAACAAAGGTTTTGAGTACGTGGGACTAATATGAGATGAGGGGCACTGTTCTTTTACACCAGTTTTCCTTAGTTTGCTATTCAGCTATGTGACGGAGCTGACAGATCGAATAAAGGCAAAATCTTTACCTGATGCAAATGAGGTCGAGGATTCTGCTGAGTTTGTAAGCTTCTTTCCAGATTTTGTGTGGACGCTGAGGGATTTTTCCCTACAACTGGAAGCAGATGGATACCCCATCTCAGCAGATGAGTACCTGGAGAATTCGCTCAAACTTAAAAAAGGTAAAGGGAACTTAGAATTGGTTATTGGGATTGACAAGACACTGGAAACTATCAGTATTAAAAATTTTTTCCACTTAGTTTTCTTATATTTATAGTTTTCTACTTCTCATCAACTAGCTATTGCTAAAAATTAATGTTTGCTTGTTTAGTATCTGAATTAGTAGATTTGGCTTTGAATTATCTTTTCCCCTGTTCTAAGAACAAGTTTCTTCTTCTTTCAGCTCTCCTGTGCTGTGATCTGATTAATTTTATCTCCCTGCTTAGAGCTTGTGATGCTGTAATTAGCCAATGAATACCAAGTATAGTGGGCATTTATTTAAAGAAAATAGATTAGGACTCCAGCCAAGATGGGGGTGTAGGTAGATATGCTTCACTTCCTTGCACAACCAAAAGAAAGATAACAACCAATTTTAAAACAAACAACAACCAGAACTGACAGAAAATCGAACTATATGGAAGTCCAACAACCAAGGAGTTAAAGAAACATTCATCCAGACTGGTAGGAAGGGTGGAGACAGGCAGCCAGGGCGGCAAGGATACATGACAAGGCAGTGTCTGGCAGACCAGGGCGGGCAAGGCGGAGGCTGGCTGACTGGGATATCCCACATACGCATGCCAAAAAGCCAGGGAGAACAACTGGGGAGCAAGACAGACTGCGTAATCCAGGGTTCCAGGGCTGCAAACTAAAGCATCAAAACCTCTGGTGGTAAAAACCTGTGGCTGTTGCAGTGACAGCAGAAACTGCGAGTCTCACAGGAGACTCTGTTTGAGGCGCCCACAGGATCCTAGAACGTACACAAGCCCACCCACCCAGGAATCGGCACATGAAAGGGCACAATCCATTTGTGGGTGAGAGCCAAGCGAGTGGCATTCTTCCCTCTCCGACCCCAGCCCCACATACAGTGAAATATGTTGCTCCACCCTGGCAAATCCCTAAGGCTCCACCCCTTACAAAGTAACAGGTGCACTGAGACAAAGAAATATAACCCAAATGAAAGAACAGATCAAAACTCCAGAAAAAGAACTAAGCAACGAGCAGATAGCCAACCTATCAGATGCAGAGTTCAAAGCACTGGTAATCAGGATGCTCACAAAAATGACTGAGTACAATCGCAAAATAAAGGAAGAAGTGAAGGCTATACAAAGTGAAATAAAGCAAAATATACAGGGAACCAATTGTGAAGGGAAGGAAATCAAAGATTTGGAACAAAGGGAAGAAATGAACATCAACCAGAACAGAATGAAGAAACAAGAACTCAAAAAAATGAAGAGAGGCTTAGGAACCTCAGGGACAACTTTAAACGTCCCAACATCCTAATCATAGGGGTGCCAGAAGGAGAAGAGGAAGAGCAAGAAATTGAAAACTTACTTGAAAAAAGAAAAGAAAGAAAACTTCCTCTATCTGTCAAAGGAAATGGACATACAAGTCCAGTAAGCTCAGAGTCCAAAAGAAGTTGGATCTAAGGAGAAACACACCAAGACACACCATAATTAAATTGCCAAAGATTAAAGATAAGGAGAGAATCTTAAAAGCAGCAAGAGAAGAGGAGACAGTTACTCACAAAGGAGTTCCCATAAGACTATCAGCTGATTCCTCAGAAGAAATCTGGCAGGCAAGAAGGGGCTGGAAAGAAGCATTCAAAGTCATGAAAAGCAAGGACCTACATCCAAGATTACTCTATCCAGCAAAGCTATCATTTAGAATAGAAGGGCATTTGATAAAGTGCTTCCCAGACAAGGTCAAGTTAAAGGAGTTCATCATCACCAAGCCCTTAACATGAAATGTTAAAGGGACTAATCTAAGAAAAAGAAGATCAATATTACGAAGAGTAAAATGACAACAAACTCATGACTATCAAAAACTGAGCCTAAAAACAAAACCGGAAACAAACTAAGGAAACAACTAGAACAGGAACAGAATCACAGAAATGGAGATCACATGGAGGCTTATCAGCAAGGAGGGAAAGGCAGAGAATGGGGGAAAAGGCACAGGGACTAAGCAGCATAAGTGTGGGCACAAAATAGACAGGGGGAGGTTAAGAATAGCACAGGAAAGGGAGAAGCCTAAGAACTTATATGTATGACTTATGGGCATGAACTAAGGCGGAGGTAATGCTGTGGCGGGGGGTATTGCACAGGGCAGAGGGTCATAAAGGGGAGAAAAAACAATGGGACAACTGTAATAGCAAAATCAATAAAATATACTTAAGAAAATAGATTAAAGCATAAACAGTGCACCAGTGCAGTGGTTGGCAAACTATGGCCAGAGGCAAATGATGGACAATACAGCCTGCCAGCTGTCTCATAAATAAGTTTTATTGGAATAATGCTATGCCCATTCATTTGCAGGTTGTCTATGGCTGCTTTCATGCTCTAATAGCAGAATTAAATACTTAGAAAAGAGACCATCTGACCTTCAAAGTGTCATATATTTACTGTTTGGACCTTTACAGAAAAAATTTCCAAGTCCCTATAGTAAGTAAAGTCCTTTTTTGTCTTTTTCCAGGTACCAGTCAAAAGGATGAAAATTTTAATCTTCCCCGACTCTGTATCCGGAAGTTCTTCCCAAAGAAGAAATGTTTTATCTTTGACCGGCCCATTCACCGGAAGAAGCTAGGCCAGCTTGAGACCCTACATGATGATGAGCTGGACTCCGAATTTGTGCAACAAGCTACAGCCTTCTGCACCTACATCTTCAACAGTTCCAGAGCTAAAACGCTTCCGGGAGGCATCGAGGTCAATGGGCCTCGTGAGTCCTCCTCCCAGTCCTTACTCTCGCCGTTAGGGCTAAAGGAAGGTGAAATCACACCAACCTAGTGTCAGCTTTGAAAAATGCAAATCCACTACCATATCTGCGGTACATTCTAGATGTATTAGTCAATAGGTTTTATTAGTCAAATTTCTTGGGTGAGAAAAGATAGGAAAGGACAAAGAAAAAAGGTCCATTGCTTAAAATTGCCCTAATACACTGGACCTGTACTAACCACTAAGGTAGCTATTGGACAAATATGGCTGTCTAAATTTAAATGTAGATTAATTAAAATGAAAGAAAATGAAAAGCTCTGATTTCACAGCTATATTTCAAGGGCTCATACCTACACAGGGCTAGTGGCTACACTGCGGGATAACACGAGTAGAACAAGCCCATCATCACAGAAAGTTCTCTTGGACAGTGTTCTGTTAGAGTGAGTAACATGAAGGACTCCTTTTTATTTATTTCACAAATAATGATTTTACAATTCCTTACCACTGGCCAGAACTGATGATGGAAACATAAATGAGAAAGGTACATTTCCTGTCCTGATGGTGCTTGGGGATGAAGTACAAGGACTCAGTAAACACAGGTCTATGATATCCAGAACAGAGGTTCTCACTCTTTGATATGTATTCATATCACCCAAGAATCTCGCCAGAGGC
>PVJD01018967.1:0-12972 GCA_004026545.1 Mormoops blainvillei | reverse complement strand
GTAAACCAAAATAAAATGTGTTATTATTTATTAAGAATAGGCACTACATACGGTTTCCAGATGATAAGTATTTCAGTAAAGTACCACATTGAGAACAATTTGAGTTGGCTTGCAAGCTGTAACCTTAGAGTAATGGGTATAGCCCAGGGTCAGAATTGTCACTTTTATTGGGTTAATTCAATGTTCATGGTTTATAGACTATGATATAAGACCAGTGAAAAGCTTTCCGACCCCCAGTATCAGCTGCATTATACATATAATTTTATGTAAAAGAATAGCGTCTCGTATGTTATTATTTATTTATAATGACATTCATGAAACAACTGCATGGCACAGAATGATAGTGTAGGCTAGGGTATAGAATACAGAGCACAGATTCCAAACACTGGGTCTCAGACAACTCCTTTAATTATGTTAACTTTAGAGACACAATGTAGAAAAATATAACACCACAGTTGTGGGAGAGAAAGCCATTATTTCACAAACAGAATACAAAAATTGGAAGGATCCCAGATTTGGGGAATGATTCGAGCTCCTTTGAAGGCTGTTTAATATGTTAGGAATCTTTTATATAACACTGGCCCCTGGGTAATCACCTGGGTTAAAGGGAGCCTTGATCCAACCTCTGGTTTGAGGAACCTTCCGCTCTCTGAAGAGAAGAGGACTGCATATGGCCAGAGGCTCTGGGGGTCACAGGGCACTTTCTAGATCTGACCTGTGCCAGATGTCCTGGGAGGGCCGCCCGCTTTGGCCTCGGCTTCATCTTCCCTCGTCGGCGCTTCCAGGTCCTCACAGCTGGGCCTCTGGTTTCCTGACCTAACGCTGCCTGAGCTGGGAGGCCTTTGCTTCGGATCTGCTCTCCCTGCTGGCCTTGCTGCTAGATGTTTTCCCAGGCCAGACGGGGTCTGGCGCCCTGGGAAGAGTCTGCACTGTGTCATCACCTTCCGTCCTGAGGTCACGCCCTCCTTGTTCTCACGGCTGCAGGTCTCTAAATTAGAATTCCAGTTTGGTTCTCACTATTGCCTTAAAGAAAAGGAACTTAGAGTGCTTTTTAAAAATTAAACATGAAATACATATTCATTCAGGAAAATCAGAAAATCCCCTCCAAATTATACAGACTCCCACTGCCTCATGATAACTACCACTAACATTTTGAGGATTATTCTTCAAGGATTTTTTTTTTGGCACGTAAATACAAAAACTTTTCTTACAAAATGAAATTTATCTATTATATATATACTATACACAGTTTTATAACCTAAATATGCATTTTCTCTTTTCTTGCATGAAAGTTCAATATAAAAACATACTCCTCAGTGTTATTGTGAATGCTGCTTACTATTCTAATTTAATTTAAATTTTTAAAATCCAAAATTCAAGAAGGGTGTATTGTGACACACTCATTGCCATTATTACCTCCTCTGTTTTTGCCAGTTCCTCTGTCTAAAGCCTTATTATGAGCCTCTGTGACCCCAATATAATGACTGACTCTCAAAATTAGGAATAGAAGAATCATCTCTGGCACCTCTTTGAAGTTTATTTTCCAAGTTCGAACCTCAGTTATTTCCTTTCAGTGATTTTGAAGTGGGGTTTAGACTTTTAAGAATACCTGGAATGATTTTCCTTCAGCATTCTTCTTACCCCACGCTGTCAGCAACCCTGCCCAAGAGGAACCAGATCCCCTGAAGCCTCTTGGCCACTGCACCTGGTAGCCCTCTGCCCAGAAGGCCCCCCGCCCCCCGCCACAGCAGCCTGGAGAGCTCTTTCTCAGTTACTCACAACTCAGTTCTTAATTCCCCATCACTAGCGAGCTTCTCTTAAGCTGAGCAGGCAGTTATAAAAAGAACCCTCCCTCCTTTGCGCATGTTTGACAGCTCTGAGTACCTCTGGTTCTATACCTGCCGTCTCCCGGACTAGACTGTGAGCTGCCTGAGGGTCACAGCTGCATCGCTCCTGTGCATATGCCGAAGGCCGGTGAGCAGCCCGGCACCTACATGAAGCAGCAGCTCCATGGGTGCCTGTTGCATCCAAGGAGGGGAAAAAGGAAGAAAGGAAGAAAGGACGGAAGGAGAGGGAAAGAAAATGGACTATCTTATACTGAAACAAGGGAAAGCTTCCTATAGGGAATTCTATTTGAGCTAAACCTTAAACGTATGAGGGGGGACCGCCCCCAAAATGGAATTCATTTATAAGAGGCTGTGTGTTTATTCTTACATGTTTAAACTTCAGTCACCTTCAAAATCCTCTCCATTCGATGCCATACACCTATCGAGACATTTTTTCTACTGCATCAAAAGAGTTCTGGAACTGGTAGATTTTGATGCCTTTTAGTGCTTCTGCAGTGTTTTTTTGTTTCACCTTTTCTACATCAACCAAACATTTCCCTTTGAGGGTTTTTTTCATCAGGGAAACAAAAAAAAAGTCATTTTGGGTAAGATCAGGTGAATAGAGACGGTGGGGTATGGCGGTCATGGCATTTTTGGTCAAAAACTGCTGAACACTCAGCATGGTGTGGGCAGGTGTGCTCATAAGTCACACATCATGAAATGGGCAAATGCGTTGAAAGAGTCTTAAAAAATTCACTAAAACCAAATGCAGCCTCTCACAACACCACCAGTTGGTACACTGATAGAGATGGGTCCCTAGAACACTCACCTAGCAGGGGAAGCCTATACTACAAGGGACCCGCCCTTCCAAAGATAATTCTGCTTTTTTTGGAGGGGGTGGGGGTCACTCCTCGTAGATACCGTCTGATGAAAAGCAGCAGCTTCTGTTATAGCAATTCTTCGAAACCTCCCTACAGTCCCTTAAAACAATGCATTTTATAATTTTCGGTTTCTCCTAAGTACAGGGAGTTTATCTTGTTTAAGACCACAGAGCCCTAATAAGCAAAGAATGTGAACAAACATGGTCTATGGGCCAGACACCGGGGATAGAAGAAAGGACAACTTAGGTGTGTGGTGCACAAGGAAAGCCATGGGGTGAGAATGGCTTGTAATGGTATCGCGGAGCAACTCAGTTTAACTTCAATGGTGGGTGGATATAGAGAAGAGTAGGATTTGGGGCTGGAAAGCTGAGGCACTGAGTTTATGTCACCAGACTTTAGGGGGGCATTACATCATTTTTACTAAGAACGCATTTGCTCAGAACTGGAGGCAGAGTGCACATTACATTGGAAGGGAAAAAGGCAGGATGTGGGGAGACCAGGCAGGATTTATAGCCAAAACCCAAGTGAGTTATACAGGCACCTAATGCAGGGTGGGAGCAGCGGGAGTGAGTACACAGATACATAGTTTAGATCTAGAACCTGAAGCCTATACTGACTGGCTGCGTGCAAATGAGGTTGGCAGGTAATTCCAAGTTCCTAGCCTGGGAAATGTGCTGTGCCTTTAACAAAAAAGGGCTGAGGAATTGCTGTGGGAAGAGGTGTTTTGTGTGGGAGGGAGCAGGATGAGAAACTAAATTTTGGATAAAGTAAAGTTGAGATGTCAGAGCCATTGTTACACAGAGAAATATAGAGCAAGTAGTGGGGAAAAGTAGATCAGAGAAATTCAGACAGACTGGAGAAGTGTTCTGAGAAAAAGGTAGCAGTGCCAGGGAATTTGCAGGAAATGCCAGCTTCTCGTGACATTGGGTATAGAAAGGTAGACTGGGGAGGCTGAAGGAGAACTAGTCATGGGAATCACCACAGATCCTGTAAGGCCAGCAATGAAGCAGATTAAAGGGAAAGGCAAAAGAGAACTGGCCATGATTTAATGGAATCTTGCTCTTGGGTGTGACGGTAGAAGAAATCAGAGCTACTATTTCATCAATATGAGATTCGTACATGATTTTTTTTTTGCATTATAAGAAGTGTTTGCCTTTTAATAAGGCTAGAGACTCTTGTGTACCTTAAACTCCCTATCTAAGGAATAATTTTCCAAAGGTAGAATTTCAGGTACATAACAAGCTGATGGAAAAGGTTGTTTGGAGTCCAGGGATCTTATTAGCACACATAATACTAGTTAATATTTATTGAGCTTGTGTTAAATGATTTAATTCATTTAATTCTGACGAAATATCCCTCTGTGGTAAATATTATCAGTCGCTCCATTTTAGACTTGAGGAAACAGAGGCGCCCAGAGTTTAAGTAACTTGACTAAAGTCACACGGCTAGTAAAGGCGTGTGGGAATTTAGTGTAAACAGCCTGGTCCCACTGCCCAAGCGCTTCCCTCCTACTCAGCGCCCTTCTCATCCTAACAGCATTGAGGCTTTCCTGCCTCATCTGTACTGAGCTCCAGCTCAGAGTGGGTATCGCTCAGACATGGTTTCCCACGGGCAGATATTCCCATGTCTGCTATTAGCTCTTTACTTTTCAAAAGGTGAAGGTGGATGGGAGAGAGTTGGGGAGAGTTCTGGGATGTCCACTCCATAGCATGGCATCTCTTCTTGTGCCACTGCCATGCTTTTCCTTTGGAGTCACCTGTGATTTAGAATGTACTGGAGAAGAGAGATGCGTTCCCATTTCCTTTCACCTGGTGCGATTTGGAAGGAGGGCAAGGGCATGGGAGATGATCCGGTAAGTAAGAACTCCTTGATCCTTCCTCCAGGATATCACTGAGAGTCGGGCTGCATCCCCACACCCACCTCTTCCCATGTTCTGCTTATCTAGCTCCCTCTCAAGGCAGTGAGGAGAGTTCAATTTAATAACTGAATGTGTGGATTTAATTTTAGACTCAATCTCATGTAAGTGTCTCGTGCGTGTGTTGGCTTTGCCTCTCAGTGGTGTGCAAATACAGAAAGAATGGATACAGGATTCACCAAAATATTTTTTACTTGGTGTGTAGCTCTCAGGAGTGATACTTATTTTACACAAACCCTGATAACCTCTTATCTGCATGCAGAACAAATATATTTAAAGAACCTTAATTCTCTTGAACTGTGTCTTAGTGAAAGGAAGAAATGCGCAGCTTCGATGAATAATTGAAACTTATGTATCAGTGTACAACTAGAGGCCAACTTACACTTTCCTGACATCCTCTACTTCAAGTAAACAGTGCTATGACACATGACTAATCCACTTCACAATGGTAAAACCTGTGGACACCCCCTACAGGTAACTGAGAGGTCACATGGCTGGTGGATGAAAGGTACGGGAAACCTCCTTAGCTGCTGGAGGAGGTGGTGGGGATGCTTTCATCTCCGCTGTCCGCACGCCCACTTTGTTGGAACACTGAGCATACTCTCACCTGCCTGCCCCAGAACACAATTGTATTCCAGAGGCTCCACTTTAATCTGCCAGGTGGCTTCTCTCTTCTTCAGCATGTACTTGGAGCTCTTCTTGAAATTAAACAGTGACCTCTCACTTATCTTCAGGTCTAACGCTGGGCTGGCTATGATCCTGCCCCAAA
This sequence comes from Mormoops blainvillei, assembly GCA_004026545.1. Lineage (NCBI taxonomy): Eukaryota > Metazoa > Chordata > Mammalia > Chiroptera > Mormoopidae > Mormoops > Mormoops blainvillei. Next base: position 7,581 of record PVJD01018967.1, on the reverse strand, counting down.
GCTTGTCTCTTGATTCATCTAACCAACAATCAGGGACTCATCAATAGAGGGAAGGAGGCCTTTGCTCTTCTGTACTTGTCATCAAAGCCAAAGGAGCTCACTTTCCTCAGGGCAACATCTGGCTAGAATTTATATGGTGGGCATGGAAATATTATTTTCTAGATATTATGATTTCTTTGCTTTGGCATTGCAGAAAATGGCACGCTGCCACCACTAGAAACTAACTGTGTCATTTTCCTCGTGTCAAACATCTTCTTGTCAATAATGATTTCCTGTCATTCCTTCCTCATTTCTGAAGGGGCAGCTGCTCCATTGGCAGTTTACTTCCGGAAAGAATCAAACCAGCTGGGGGCTCCTGAGGTAGAGAGCTCCTATGCCAGAGGAAATGACTTTGTTAGGGTTTGTTGCTACACTGACGGTTATGGTCTGTAGTCACTGCATCTGATGGCTTACCAACCACTCCTTCCATAGTTCTCCATAATCACTTTGCTCCCTAACCACTCCTGAAGGGCCACTTTGGCTCAGTTGCTGTTTTCACTTTTTCCATCTTTTCCCATCTTTTCCTTATTGTTCATGGCTTCCTCCCTCCTGAAGCTGTCTCCTTTGTTTTGAGTCCTTTGCCTCTGCTCTTTAGTTTTTCCCAGTATCTTCTGTTTCCTCTTGATCCTCCCATCATGGGCTAGGTAGACCTTCAAGCATTCTGTCCTTGGGACCTTCCCTCTCTACTCACATTGAGAGGCGACCCATACTCATGGCTTTAAATATCAATTTAGTGATACTTAAACCTGTATTACTGGCTTTGAAAAATATTAAAGTTACATAACCTTATAGTTTTAAAAAGTAAACTATTTCTACAAGGCTTGATAAAATTAGTTCCCTGACAGAAATCCCTTGTACCCTGCATTTTCTGTTTACGGCAACCATATGCAACTCTTGTAACTGATTGTTTTGGGGAGCACTTTTCTCTAAATCTTTAAAAATAATGTTTATTTCTAATAGATATTATTAGACAAATAATATTTCTTTCTATTCTTTTTAAAGATCTTATCTATTGATTTGCAGCATAGATGCTGAAGATTTAGCTTCCTTTCACATATACCATATTATACCTATACTCTTTTCTCCCTAGTCTTTCAAAGTTACTATTTTATAACCTGGAATAAATGAATAATCAGTGTTTATATTTGACCATTAAAATGGTACTTATGATGGAGATATATAATATCCTATGATTATTTTGAGAGACAACATGGAATGAGAACTGCTTCTAAAACCCCACCACCCAGATTCAAATGCCAAGGAAGGTACTTGCTTCAGGGTGAGTTTGGGTAAGTTCCTTAATATTTCTGTGTCTCAATTTCCTCAACTTTAGAATGAGGTTATCATAATAACTACACATTGTTTTTGTGATTAATTGTTAATAATTTAATAAGTATAAAAAGAGTTGCAATAATGCATGTCATATAATAAGTCTTAAAAAGTGTTAGGAATTCTTGTTTTATTATTATATTTCCCTGTGCAAATTTTAATTTTTTTCTGGGATTAATAACAACAATAATAACAACCATAATCATAATTTCTCTTTTTATTTGCATAGTTTTCCATGTACTTATGGCTAATTTATCCCTAATCTCTCTCCAGTAAATCTCTTCTCAATTATATTCCAATGCAGTTGGTGATATAGTCATCCATCCCGTTTTTATGAAGTCTTTCCTAGAGTTTTTACATCTGCACTAATTTTGCGCTGGGAAATCTGTTGGCTGCCGCAGAGTTGTCGGCTCTCTCATTCTCTTTACCATAGTCTGAGGAGTCCCTTTAGTTTTCTTTTGTGTTTGATCACCTGTTTCCTAGATCTTTCTTCCTCTCTCACTTGGTTTATCTCCTTCTCTGGAAAGAATCTATCATCTTGAGAAAAAAATGAAAGTAATTTTTTTTTTTTTTTGAGATCTGCATGTCTGAAAAGTTCCCTGTTCGATCTTCACACCTATAACTGGACGGAGAGCTCTAGGTTGTAACCGTGATCTCTCAGAATTTTGAATGTATTACTTCACTGTCTTCAGCTTCCATGTTGCTGTTGAAAAGTTCTGTGTTGTTGTAATTTTGATCCTTTGTATGTATACAGTTCTTTTTCCCTGAAACCTTTAGAACCTTCTCATCCAGAACATCCTCAGTGTTCTGGAATTTCATTGTAATGTGCTTTCATGTAGATCAATGTCCCTCTATTATGTTGGGCACTTGATGGGGTTTCACTTTGGGAAGTTTCTTGAATTATTTCTCTGATCATTCTCCATTTTCTTTGTTTCTTACTGGAATTCCTATTATTTGGTTGTGAAATGGTCCTTTTAATTTAATACCTTTATCTTCTACTTTTCATTTTTTTCCTCAAGTCTCTGTTAGAATTAGTGAAATTTTGTTCCAATCATCTACAGAAGTTTTTATTTCTACTATTTCTAAAATCTCACCCAAGGATATGTTTATTGACTTGAGAGAGACAGAGAAACATAGATGTGAGAAACATTGATTGGTTGCCTCCCACGCCCACTTGGACCAGGTATCGAACCTGCAACCGAGGTGTGTGCCCTGACAGGAAATTGAACTTGCAAACTTTTGGTGTGTGGGATGATGCTTCAAACAACTGTACCATTCAACCAGAGCTCTACTATTTTATTTTTGATTTGCAAGTTTTCAAAAAATTTTTAATTCTATCTCTGAATTAAAATTTACTGAAGGGAAAATTAAAAATTAAAGTTTTAATTTCCCCTTCAGTAAAGTGCCCTCTTTTCCTTTCATTAATACAATATCTTTTTTTTTACTTTTTGAGGAATTTTAATAATAATTATTAATATATCAAATTGTTTCCTATCTCTGTATTTTCCGTTCTTTCTAAGTTTTAAAGATTTCCATTTGGCATGACATCTATCTTCTATTTTGGAAGCTTTCTTCGAAGGCCTCATGACCCTCAGACACTGACTTGTGTTTAAGAGGGAGACACTGAGAATCCTGTAGGAAAGTCTGTACCTATGGGTGCACTTCACCAGAGAGTGATTCAAGTGGGGCCATCAGGTCAGACAAGTTCCAAGGTCAGTATCTGCAGATCTTTTGCCTGTGCCCATCAGATTCCTCAGAGAAGAACTGAATTTTCTACCTGTGGAACATAGCCCCTCTTTCCAGATGGAGGAAGAAGCCTATGTGAACATTTAATTTGAAAACTTGCACTCAGTCACCTGCTTTTAGTCCTGCAGTTGTCCCTAACTAGTCCTGGTGTCTTCTAACCAGAGAAATTTCACTTTACCCTAGACAGAGAAACTTCAGCCTTGTGTTGGGTGAGGGAGGGGCAGCCACCCACTTGGTGGGGATGTAGGGAGGGTTTCTGAAGAGCTTTTTCTTGAGTAGATGTGGTTTTAGCTCTACTTTCTACATTAGAAAACCTGATACCAAGAATTCTCAAGTCTTTTAGGACTTCCATGGCTTAGAGTAGGCTGCTTCTTGGCTTTTCCTAGGCATAGAATTCAGTTTTCTTGAGTCTGTTAGGTCAATTGCTACTCATACACCTGCATTGTAGTTTCCAATGTTTTGTTGCATTTTCTTTAATTTGGATTTATGTGTTAAAAAATTCATTCCTAGTATTCTAGTGGGACTTCAGGGGGACACAGAGGGTAATGTGTAGGGTAATAATAAAGAAGATGAACATATCAATATATCACTACAAATTATAGAAAAAACTATATAGAGAAAAATAATAAGATAATTTAAGAGAACAGTAAAGAGGGACATAATTTGGTGCTTTATGACATGGTTTTCTGAGAAGGTAAGTCCTAAAGACAAGTGGGAGCTAGTGAGGCAAAAGGTATAGGGAAAAAGCATTCCATGCAGATGAGCAGCCTGAGGTGATAGAATAGTCAAGACTCTGGGCAGAATGTGACAGAAACCCGAGCTTAAGCTGCAAACAGGAGCCAATTAGTATGTATAACTGGGAAGTTAAGATGTGGAGCTAGAAAGGACTGGCTGGATCCAGGGATTTATGTGAAGCCTCAGGTCCCTGTCTCTCTCTCCGTCTTTAGTTCTGCTTATCTCTGCTTCGCCTCATTCTCAGAGCGACTTCCTCCATTTGGTGGCAAGTTGGTTACTAGCAGTCACAAGGTTGCATCATTCTTATAGCTCCTATCCCAGAGAAAAAGAGAGAGGCGCATATATATATATGTTTTATATATATATAGATGTATATATACATATTTTATATATATATATAAAATATATATATTTTAACTAACATCTATATATGACATCCCACATTCTTCCTTTCCTTGGAATAATCACAATAGTGGAGTTTTGTGTTTGGGCAGATTTGAATCCAATTCTACAGGCAGAAAATAATTTTATTCATGCAAACACTGAAAGATATTTACCACTGGAAGAATTGTGAGCAGTGAAAATATAGGCATTTAAAGCAGAGTCTTGGGAGTAATGTTAAGCATTTGGAATTTATACTAACTGCAATGAGAAACTACTGGTGGGTTTTAATCAAGGAGTAGCATATGATCATTAATTAATGTTAACTCAATCCACACTTTTTCACCAAGTTCCCATTCCAGTTCCCTTACCTGTGTCAGAAGCACCACCATTTTCCTCCTGTCTTAGCTATACATTTCCAATCATCTTCGAGGTTTCTCTCAAATTTATCACCCATATAAAATTAATTACAAAACCCAAGAGGTTCCTCCCAGAATTCTCTTGAAGTTGTCCTTGCTTCTGCTTCATGCACAGTCATACCATTGCAGGCTCTTCTCAGCTTGGACTGGTTTTCGTGACAATCTCCTAACAGTCTTCTCTTCTATTTCTTTCTGCTTCTAAGTCAGTGCACATGGCACTGTCAGATTGTTCTACTGAAAATATCACTATCTTTATGTCACTCCTCTACACAGGAGCCTACGATGCCTCCTTATCATTTAATGAATCAAGCTCAAATGTCTCAGCCCAGTATTCAAAGCCTTCCATCACCTGACCCTGCTCTACCTACAAGCCTTATCTTCCAGTTGTCTCTCCATCATGATAAGACTACATGGGCCCTGACTCCCAACTCTTCACCTCCAGGAGTGGAGGAAAGATGGACTGTTATCAATCACTTTGCAGCCCAAGAGGATGGAAGCCAGGGGAGGAGAAAGGAGGATGTGATTGATTCTATCGACTCACAGCTGCAGTAGATAAAGAAGGGCTATGGATTTAACTGTGTAGCGACCCTGAACTTGATGGTGTGGTCAGGCTAGCCTTTCTGAACCTCATGTGCATATGATAGGACCAAGGAGAAATCTCGGTGTGCATTTTTAAGGTGAGGCTTTCTAGGGAAAGAGGGCATGTGCTCAGGCAAGCCTTTCCAGGTTGTAATACCCACTCCCTCGGATAAAATATGTGGGCCTGGCTCCTAGGTTTCTGGGAACTTGCCCAGACTTTTCAGGGTCAATTGGTGCTGCAAAGAAATGATTGCTTATCCAGAGAGTTTTGAATAGTATCTGGAAACATGACCAACCCTGATGAGATCTCATTTCTTATGTTTGCCCAAGTAACTTTTTTGGTGGGGGTTTGACATGGTGTTAGGAATCTGCAGAAATAAAATGCTATTTATTACGATGGGAGGGGACCTGGCAACTTTTAAAAACCTACAAAAGTTCTGAGGGAATTGGGTATAAATTTGTATCTAAATTGTAAGAGAAAACAATGGAAAAGTTTAAAAAGTCAGCACAGAATCACTGTTATTTCTACCAGGGATCAATTTGGTTAACTACTTATCAGTTATCAATTACTAGGTGACATGGCTAGACATAATTAGATCAATTTTTACAATAATTTCTACAAGACTTTGGTATGAAAAGAAGAGTTTTGCCAAGTAATGGGTTTGTGCTAGATTTTAAGGAATGGAGAAATTTTACTTATCCAAGAGAACATTTAAAAACAACATGAAATAAAGCCACAGCAATTCTGTGGTAGGAGGAAGAATGACAGTTCTGTGAAGATGTCCACACCCTCATTGCCGGAACCTCCGAATGTGTTGGTTTACATGGCAAAAAGAACTTCTGAGATATGATTAAGGCTACTGACCTTGAGATGGGGATATTAGCCTATATTACCCAGTCATGCTCAATCTAATCACATGAGTCTTTAAAATTGGAGAATCTTTTCAAGCTGGGGTTGGTCAGCAGGAGGAGTGACATTGGAGAAAGGGTTAGGGAGATGCAACGTTGCTGACTGAGAAGATGGAGGAGGGGGTTCATTAATCAAGGAACGCGGGAGGCCTCTACAAGGTGAAGAGAGCAGATACTCATCTAGAAACCCTAGAAAGAAACAGCCTTGATGAGATCTTCCTTGATTTTAGCCCAGTGAGACCAGTATTGGACTTCTCTTTTCTTTTTTTAAATGTGCATTTGTGTGATTTTTAAAAATTAAAATTTTTTTTATTGTTATTCTATTACAGTTGTCCCAATTTTTCACCCTTTGCCCTCCTCCACCCAGCCCACCCCCAGCTTCCACAATCCTCACACCATTGTCCATGTCCATGGGTCATTTATACATATTCTCTGACTAGTCCCTTCCCTTCCTTTCCACCATTGTCCCTCCCTGCCCTCCCCTTTGGTTGCTGTAAGTCTGTTTCTTGTTTCCATGCCTCTGGTTCTATTTTCCTTGTTAACTTATTTTGCTCATTAGATTCCTCTTATAGGCGAGATCATATGGTATTTGTCTTTCACCAGCTGGCTTATTTCACTTAGCATAATATTCTCCAGTTCTATCCATTCTGTCGCAAAAGGTAAGAGTTCCTTCTTTCTTTCTGCTGCATGGTATTTCATTGGGCAAATGTACCACAATTTTTTGTTCCACTCATTTACCGATGGGCACTTAGCTGTTTCCAGCACTTGGCTATTGTAAATTGTGCTGCTATGAACATTGGGGTGTATAGGTTCTTTTGAATTTGTGATTCAGGATTCTTAGGGTATATTCCCAGTAGTGGAATTACCATGTCAAAAGGCAGTTTCATTTTTAATTTTTTGAGGGAATTCCACACTGTTTACACAGAGGCTGCACCAATCTGCATTTCCACCAACAGTGCACTAGGGTTCCCTTCTCTCCATATCCTCGCCAGCACTTGTTGCTTGTTGATTTACTAATGATGGCCATTCTGACCGGTGTGAGGTGGTAGCTCATTGTGGTTTTAATTTGCATCTCTCTGATGGCTAGTGACATTGAACATCTTTTCATATGTGTCTATTGGACATTTCTACATTCTCCTTGAAGAAGTGTCTATTCAGGTCCTTGGCCCATTTCTTAATTGGATTGTTTGTCTTCCTAGTGTTAAGTCATATGAGTTCTTTATACATTTTGGAGATTAAACCCTTGTCCAATATATCATTGGCAAATATGTTCTGCCATATAGTCAGTTAGTTCCCTTTTCATTTTGATAATGGTCCCTTTAGCTGCGAGGAAGCTTTTTAATTTGTGGTACCCCTATTTGTTTATTTTTCCTTTATTTCTCTTGCCTTAGGAGATATATCAGCAAAAATATTGCTATGTGGAATATCTGAAATTTTACTGTCT
>PVJD01018966.1:0-12942 GCA_004026545.1 Mormoops blainvillei | reverse complement strand
GAAGTTTACTCTGTTCTAAAACACACACAATCTTATGATTCCTGTAACCATTTTCCAACACAAACATGTTTTTAGTAGATTTTTAGGAATATCTTCATTCCTGACCTGCACTCTTCCATCACACAGTACTAGTATTTGTCACATATTTGCTCTGGAGACCTGTGAAATTGTTTTTAAAAATCCCTCATGGTACGAAATAATCTTAGGGCAAACTAATTTGAGTTTTTGAACACTTCACTATAGCTTTCTACAAGGAAATGCACATTTTTGATGCTAACTCAACTCTTCTTTCTATTCACTTTGCTATTCAGAAGCCTCTGTGGTACAAGTGATGTGCTTGGCTTCACATGCATGTATGGGTGAAATATGTCTTTATGCTTCCAGGTATCCTTTAAGGAAAGTGGCATGAAAGGTCATGATTCTGTTTCAAAACAGATGTTATCTAATGGATCCAGTGAACTTTTCCTACATAAAAATGTCTTTTAATTAGTGGTGGAAGAATTTACTCCTTCCAGACTGACACTCTTTACTCTAGGATCGAATTCATACTGTTATGATTCATTTATTCGGCCTAGAAGCTCATAAAAGTGTTTTCGAAAAAAATCGTTTGGTTGGAAATGAACTTAGAACAGATGAGTCATCTAGTGTTTGTACACTTCTCTACAGTTTATTCAAAACAAATGCACAGTTTTGAGTCTACTTGTACTCTTTTGTTTATATTTGCTTTGATAATCAGAAACCTGTATGGTGCAAGTGATGCACTAGACTGTATATGCATGTTCTAGGCAAAATACACATTTCTGCTTCAGAAAACACTTTCAAGAACACTGTGAGCAGGATCCTCATTCTCTGTCAGAACAGACATAATCTTATGAATCCACTGAACATTTTCACAGATATATGACTTTTTAGTAGCTTTCTAAGAGTGTATTCATTCCAGACTCAAACTCTTTATCTCATACGGCACTTTTTTTGTCATGTAGTGAAATGAGTATGTATGCTTGGGCTGGAAACTTGCCAAAGTCTTTTCCGAAAAAAACAGCTTGATACTAAATACTCTTCGTACAAAGTGGTCTTGAGGCATTCGAACACCTCACTACTGTTTTCTCGAACGAAATGCACATTGAGGATTTTAAGTGGACTGTTTTGTTTGTATGCAGTTTGTTATTCATAAAACTGTGGTGTTCAAATCCTGCAGTAGATTGGACATCCATGTTCTAGGTGGAATATGTCCTTGGGCTGGAAATACATTACAGAAAGCTGTGTTGAAGAAGTCTATTCTATTCCTAAACACTCATAATCTTATCAATCAGCTTTTCTTTCCCACACTGGAACCCTGCGTTGTGCATTCTTTCTCATTCCCTTGTTTTTTCACCTGTTTTATCTGTATGCACCTGTGGGACTGTCCAGTCTACCAGCCGCTTTCTTGTTCGCCCTGGTCTGCCAGCTGCAGCCTTGAAGTGCATCCCCTCTGTTCTGTCTGCCTGTGTCTGCCCCTCCTCTCTGTCTTAGTGAATGTTTCTTCTTTAACTCCTTGGTTGTCAGACTTCCATGCAGTTCAATTTTCTGGCAGTTCTGGTTATTTTTTGTTTTTAAATTTGTCGTTGTCCTTCCTTTGGTTGTGCAAGGAGACAAAACATATCTACCTATGCCTCCATCTTGGCTGGAAGCCCTTTTGTCGAATATTAATCGACTATAAGGTGTGGGTTTATTTCTGGATTCTATTCTGTTCCATTGATCTATGTGCCTATTTTCATTCAGCACCTTGCTGTTTTGATTATTATGGCCTTAGAGTGTAGTTTGATATTAGGTAGCATGATTGCTCCTACTTTTTTCTTCTTTCTCAGAATCACTGTTGCTAAGCGGGGCATTTTGTGGTTCCATATAAATTTTTGAAATATTCGTTGTTCCGTGAAATAGGTCATTGGAGTCTTGATAGGAATTGTGTTGAATCTATAAATTTTTTTGCATATTATGGACTTTTTGATAACATTAATTCTCGCTATCCATGAACAGGATGTGTGCTTCCACTTATTCGTATCTTCTTATATTTCTTTCTTCACTGTCTTATAATTTTCTGATCACAGATCTTTAACATCCTTGGCTAAGTTTTTTTGTGTGTATTTTATTGTTTTTGAAGTGATTGTGAATGGCAATGTTTTCCTAATTTCCCTTTCTATTAGTTTGTTATTGGCATATAAAAATGTAACTGATTTCTGGATATTAATTTTGTATCCTGCTACTTTCTGAATTTGCTTATCAAATTCTAGTAGTTTCTTAGTGCAGTCTTTGGGGTTCTCAATGTACAGTATGTGTCATCTGCAAATAAAGACTGTTTTACTACTTCCTTTCCAATTTGGATGACTCTTATTTCTTCTTCTTGTCCGATTACTGTGGCTAGGTCTTCCAGTACTATGTTGAAGAAGAGAGGTGAAAGCAGACACCCCTGTCTTGTCCTGAATCTCAAGGGGAATGTTGTAGTTTTATTGCCCGCCCTGAGTATGATGCTGGCAGTATGTTTGTCATATATGGTCTTCATTATGTTCCTGTACTACCACTTTGCTGAGAATTTTTATCATAAATTGGCGCTGGATTTTATCAAATGTTTTTTTCTGCACCTATTGATATGATCATGTAGCTATTATCCCCCCTTTTTGTTTTTAATGTGGTGAATCACTTCATTCATTTGTGGATGTTTAACCAACCTTGTGTTGCTGCGATAAATCCCACTTGATCATGGTATATGACTTTTTGATGCATTGCTGTATTCAGTTTGCTAATATTTTGTTGAGGATTTTAGCATCTATGTTCATCAGGGATATTGGCCTGTAATTTTCTTTCTTTGTAGCCTCTTTTCTGGTTTTGGAATTAGGATAGTGCTGGCCTTGTAAAATGAGTCTGGGAGCCTTCTCTCCTCTTGAATTTTTTGTCTGGTGGGTTGGTCTGGTGTGCCTAGGCCCCTCTTCATTCTTCAGTGCACCTGCCAGCCCAAGGTCAACCTAGCCTCCCAGATCTACTGCAGGGCTCTTTGAAGAACCTTGCTAGACTCTTGTCAGATGTGTATCTCACTGAGTAACACAGGTCCCTTTCATTTTGACATCTGCCTGTTCATTGGGAAGAAGGTATTGGAAATGTTACATCTAGAGATAGCAGGACTCAGCTCTCAATGGAGAACTCAAAAAATTAATAATGGGTCTGCCTTTCGACACAGATATCCCACTGCTGGGAATATATCTGAAGGAATGCAAAACACTCATTGGAAAGAACATAAGCATCCTTATGTTCATTGCAGCATTATTTGCAATCACTAAGATATGGAAGCAGACCAAATGTTCATGAATGGGTGAGTGGATAAAACAACTATGGGACATACACACAGTGGAATACTACTCGGCCGCAAAAAGAACAATAATTTTCCCTTTGCGACTGTGGATGGACCTGGAGAACATTATGCTCAGTGAAATAAGCCAGTCAGAGAAAGACAAATACCATATGATTTCACTCACATGTGGAGCCTAATGAATAAACAGAACTAACAGGGAAAATTCAGACAGACTGATAGATGGAGAGCAGGGTGACAGCTAGTGGGAGGGGGAGGTGAAGAGGTGGAGGGATTGAGAAAAAATGAAAAAAGACTCATGGACATGGACAACAGGGTGGTGATTGCTATGGGGAGGGGAGTGTAAGTGGTCTAAATGGTAATGGAAAACATATGATAAAGATTTTTTTTTTAAAGGAAGCAGCGAAGAACAGGGTTCTGGTGATTTGTTTTCCCCCTCAGACCTATGTCTGTTTAGAGCAGTAGGTCCCAATCTGGTGTCTGGGTCCAAACCCAGGCATTCTGACATAGATGATTTGGGTGTGGCCTGGGTATAAGTCATGGGTGAGAACCACTAATGTGCAGCAAGGTTAAGAGTGGCTAACTTAGATGTTATTAGAAGGGCGTGTGTGTGTGTGTGTGTGTGTGTGTGTGTGTGTGTTCGGGTAGGACCTTGGGCCTGGGGCATCCAGGTGGGACAATGTGGTCCTGGAGTCATGACACTAGAGGGGAAAGGCTACACCTTCATACTCCTACACTATCTTTGGTATCTCATGCTATCTCTCTGACCTCTCCCCTGTCCCCAGTGAGTAACAGGGTTACAACCTGTGCAGGAGAGCCTCAGATCAGATGGCAAGCATCTCAGCCCCCTTCTTCCAGGAAATTCATAAAAACAGTGAGTTTGGTGAGATCAGAAAACATGGATGCCTTGGTCATCATTACCCTGTGAGTGTGACACATAACAGTAGTTCTGCAAATGTTGGAGGCCAAAGAACCTGCTTAGCCATGTTCTAGACAGGAAGAGGGATCTCAGGAGGGAAGAGTAAGGGTAATAATAAAGTGTGGAGTAATTTGCATGGGCCAGTCACAACGTGAGATGCTCCTACATTAACTCCTGTGCATAGCCATCATCAGCTCCCATTTTACAGATGAGAAAATTGAGGCTCAGAGAGGTTAAAATTTTGCCAAACGTTAGACAGCAAGTAAGTGGTCAAACTGCGCTGCCACATCGCCCCTGAGCACCAGCAGCTGCAGAGGGCTCCCGCTCTCTTCCCATTCCTTCTCAGGCACGCTGGCTCTCAGACAACTTTACTTTCTTGGTTCTCCCCTCTTCACAGGCTTCTGAATATTTGATACATTTCAAAGCAAATCATGCAGGGATCAGCACAGACCTCTCATTTATATAAACAATATCTTCTCTGGGAAACAGTGGAGACAGAGGCAGCAACCTGGACTGAAGGAGTAAGGAGAAAGTCTGTTACCAAGAACCTGTGTGCCGCCCCTGGGAACAGGCTGCTTCTGACCTCAGTGTCCTTCCTCATCTCTAATTTCCGATTCTGAGATTGCAGGTAAACCTTATTCCTCATGCAGCACCCTGAATCGTGGTTGAGCTGAACTGTGACAAAGGATGGCAAGGTGTTCAGACGCACCAGATGATGAATAGCAAGAAGGTGTGAACAGCCTGTTTCTGAGCCACTGGTCTCCTGAGAGTGGGACTGAAGATAAATGTTTAGTAATATTTTGTCCATGGCCCTGACACCAGAGGCCAGGCTCTGTGCTCTTTCGACCCCGTGAAACCCCAGCTGACCTGGCTCACCTGCACAGGAGACACTGGCCAATGAGCTGGTGGTACCCACCTTGAAAACCCTGATAATTCTTGTTGATCAAAGGTCAATGGATCTAGATTCAGAGTAAGAAGCCACATAGGGTGAAGTGGGGCTAGATTTAGGTTGAATTCGGTACTGCGTGTGTGTAGGGACTAGAAAATGCTCATTTTTCTATACTCTGGGACACCCATGGGCTGTCAATCCAAGCTTCAAAGTAGAATGTGAAGTTAGTGACTAGGCCTGCCAACTCAGCAGCAAGACTCCTGGGGTTGAGGAATGTGCCTTTGAGTTTAAGTCTAGTCATTACTTCATGGGTAACCCTGGAAAAGCGATTTAGCAATTCTAAATGTTTAATTATCTATAAAATGGACAACAATCACTACTTCATCTAATTAATATCACTACTTCATCTAATTAATACGAGAACCACACAGCACTATCTGACAACACTGCCAAGTGAAATATACTATCGAAATTATTGTTAGAACTTGTACTTACAAAATGCCTCCCTGATTTAAAAAAAAAAAGTTAACTTTCTTCTAGAAGTGTGTGAGGACATTCCCCCATAGAGGATTCCTTCCTCCCTTTTTCTATGACCCTTATTTCCTGTAAGGGTTTAGGCAGGAATCAGGGAGCAGTAAGGGCTGTACCGGAGGGCCCTTTAGATTCTTCAGCCCTCCCTGCAACCTCGACTCATTGCCTTCCTTTTGGTAAAAGAGACTCAAATTATCTGAGAGGCCCTGGGAAAGAGTGGGGTCCAGAGCAGGAAGGTGTGGGGTCTCCATGTCTGTTTAGCCCATGTCCTAGTCCAGCAGAGGTCCTGACTGGAGCGTCAGCATTCTATCACAGGCCCACTGGAGAGGAACCCACAGCACCATAATGCCTGGGCTCTGAACCTCTCTCTTGAATAAATATCCATCATGAGGTTACATCTGCACCTTTCACCTGTGGAGGGTCACAGCACATCTGGATCCTTAATGGAAAATGACCAAAGACATCTGTGTGGGCAGTGTGCCAAGGTATTCAGCTGCCTTAAGACGCTCTTGGTCTCTTGTACATTATTGACAGATAGTAGCTACATACCAGGTACCAGGCCGGGCTCCTGAGGATGAAATGGACACACAGTTCTGGACCCTCCTGCCTGGGTTTCCAGCTTCAAGTAGCCTCCTATCTGGCTGCTGATAAGGAACACAGGGAGAAAGCAGGTATCATAGGGAAATGCCAAGTTATGAATGACTCCAGAGGCTGTAATTAGATGGTTCTCAGCTGCTGTATTTTTAGATACAAATATCGTCACCAGACGTTTCACAGCTGCCCAGAAACCTACTCCTTTCGGGAGCTCTCCCCTTTCTAGACAGGCAGAAACTTCCTCTGCTCAGGCAGAGTTAGGATTCCAAGACAACCTGGATCTTGAGTCAGTGCTGACAACCTTCAGGGGAGGCTGAAGAGGCCACATGGGGCTGGGAGTCTGGGTACCCACGTTGCATGTCTGGCCTTTTATGACTTGCTTGGAGACTGGAGACACCTGGCACCCATGTAGCCCTTTCTAAAACTCAGAAACAACCAGGATGGACTCGTTCTACCGCAGAGCAAGAAAGATCACTCCTAGCTGGTGGTGTGGTCACTTTTCAGGCACAGAGTGCTATTTCATGAGTAAGAGAAGCTGAGGAGTCCTTAATGCTCATTGACCTTGCTTCCTAATTTTGTAGACAGGAAAATTAAGGTTTAAAAAGAGTACTGACCTTTATAAAGTTACACAGCTGATGTGGAGGAACTGGGAAGCAAACAGAGGGTCTTTGGATAAAGGTCAGTTTTGGATAAAGGCACTGTGGATCATTTTGAGCTGAGGAATATAGAATGACCATGTAGACACAACAGCCCCAAGATATCCTTGAGCTTGTACAGGTCAAGACAGATGTCCAGATTCACTCAGGTTTATGGCAAGTGTTTATCACATCTCCTGCCCCAAAAAACAACTGAGTGGCTTAAAACAACAAATTATTATCATCTTTCATCTTTCTTTTCTTAGTGAAAAGAATTTTAATTAATTCATCACAAAAGCATCTTTTCCTTGGAAGCATTTTTTCAAGGAAATTTCCTTGAAATTTGCTTTGGGGAGTTATTTCCTTGAAATATTTCCTATTTCAAGGAAATAACTCCCCAAAGATCTATCAATTAGCTGGGTCTGTGTACTCCCCAATTTGCTATTGAGCCCATAATTCCCTAATCTTTTTATCAGTCCTGATATTGTACCAGTTTAGATCCTCTCAGCCTGATCTGTCTCCAGTTTCAACAGTCTCTGCTGCTTCCAGTCTGCGTGGGCTCTGCCTGACTTTATGCAGGTAAAAGTAGACTGAGCTTTGCTTGTTGCTTGTACCATGTACCATGGGAGGCTTGCCTCAGATGCCTGGACTTCCGTTTTGATGTTGAGGTGTGGACTGCAGAATCCCACTCAGCACCCACACATGTGCAACCTAAAAATATTGGAAAGTTAATGCTAGGTGAGGTAAAACTTTGATCAATGGGAAATGGAAAAGGTCAGTGGAAAATTCTTCCCTCTTTTGTCAACTGCATTTTGAAAAACCTCAAAGAAAAGAAAATATAGGCTCTTGTTAATTCTAGTGTGGGATCCTTAAACTGGGATGGAAATATATGGGTGGGTGAGCCTGAGAACTGACTTAGATCTAGAAACCAAGTGAGGGTCTGATGTTATCCTTCTGCTTACCATTTATTGATATTTTTAAAAATTATACAAATTAAGAAACACTTATTGGATATCCACCTTTCTCACACCACATTTGGTTAGCAATCTCCAAGGACCCCTGAGGTCAAGGCACCCTGATTGTTACTCCAGCCTTGCTTCCATTTTTGCCTCTGATCTTAAAATGCCACAATCTGGCCTGTGCCCTTCCAAAATTCTATCACGCCCATTGGAAATAGAGCACCCAATTAAACCAATAGCTACTTTAAATGTAAATAGACTAAAAGTCTACAATTAAAAAATAGAGGGTGGCTGGAAGGATAAAAAAAATCCACTCATACTTACACTAACTACAACAGACCCACTTCATATCAGAAGACACACAAAAAGGGATGTGTGTGTAAAAGGGAAAGTAAAGGGATGAAAAAAATATTTTGTGTAAATGGAAACAAGAAAAAAGCTAGGCCACTAATACTTATAGTGGACAAAATCGACTTTAAAACAAAAACTGTAACATGAGACAATCTTCTCAAGCTGCCACAGGGGCGATGTGACAGCGCAGTTTGACCACTTACTTGCTGTCTAACGTTTGGCAAAATTTTAACCTCTCTGAGCCTCAATTTTCTCATCTGTAAAATGGGAGCTGATGATGGCTATGCACAGGAGTTAATGTAGGAGCATCTCACGTTGTGACTGGCCCATGCAAATTACTCCACACTTTATTATTACCCTTACTCTTCCCTCCTGAGATCCCTCTTCCTGTCTAGAACATGGCTAAGCAGGTTCTTTGGCCTCCAACATTTGCAGAACTACTGTTATGTGTCACACTCACAGGGTAATGATGACCAAGGCATCCATGTTTTCTGATCTCACCAAACTCACTGTTTTTATGAATTTCCTGGAAGAAGGGGGCTGAGATGCTTGCCATCTGATCTGAGGCTCTCCTGCACAGGTTGTAACCCTGTTACTCACTGGGGACAGGGGAGAGGTCAGAGAGATAGCATGAGATACCAAAGATAGTGTAGGAGTATGAAGGTGTAGCCTTTCCCCTCTAGTGTCATGACTCCAGGACCACATTGTCCCACCTGGATGCCCCAGGCCCAAGGTCCTACCCGAACACACACACACACACACACACACACACACACACACGCCCTTCTAATAACATCTAAGTTAGCCACTCTTAACCTTGCTGCACATTAGTGGTTCTCACCCATGACTTATACCCAGGCCACACCCAAATCATCTATGTCAGAATGCCTGGGTTTGGACCCAGACACCAGATTGGGACCTACTGCTCTAAACAGACATAGGTCTGAGGGGGAAAACAAATCACCAGAACCCTGTTCTTCGCTGCTTCCTTTAAAAAAAAAATCTTTATCATATGTTTTCCATTACCATTTAGACCACTTACACTCCCCTCCCCATAGCAATCACCACCCTGTTGTCCATGTCCATGAGTCTTTTTTCATTTTTTCTCAATCCCTCCACCTCTTCACCTCCCCCTCCCACTAGCTGTCACCCTGCTCTCCATCTATCAGTCTGTCTGAATTTTCCCTGTTAGTTCTGTTTATTCATTAGGCTCCACATGTGAGTGAAATCATATGGTATTTGTCTTTCTCTGACTGGCTTATTTCACTGAGCATAATGTTCTCCAGGTCCATCCACAGTCGCAAAGGGAAAATTATTGTTCTTTTTGCGGCCGAGTAGTATTCCACTGTGTGTATGTCCCATAGTTGTTTTATCCACTCACCCATTCATGAACATTTGGTCTGCTTCCATATCTTAGTGATTGCAAATAATGCTGCAATGAACATAAGGATGCTTATGTTCTTTCCAATGAGTGTTTTGCATTCCTTCAGATATATTCCCAGCAGTGGGATATCTGTGTCGAAAGGCAGACCCATTATTAATTTTTTGAGTTCTCCATTGAGAGCTGAGTCCTGCTATCTCTAGATGTAACATTTCCAATACCTTCTTCCCAATGAACAGGCAGATGTCAAAATGAAAGGGACCTGTGTTACTCAGTGAGATACACATCTGACAAGAGTCTAGCAAGGTTCTTCAAAGAGCCCTGCAGTAGATCTGGGAGGCTAGGTTGACCTTGGGCTGGCAGGTGCACTGAAGAATGAAGAGGGGCCTAGGCACACCAGACCAACCCACCAGACAAAAAATTCAAGAGGAGAGAAGGCTCCCAGACTCATTTTACAAGGCCAGCACTATCCTAATTCCAAAACCAGAAAAGAGGCTACAAAGAAAGAAAATTACAGGCCAATATCCCTGATGAACATAGATGCTAAAATCCTCAACAAAATATTAGCAAACTGAATACAGCAATGCATCAAAAAGTCATATACCATGATCAAGTGGGATTTATCGCAGCAACACAAGGTTGGTTAAACATCCACAAATGAATGAAGTGATTCACCACATTAAAAACAAAAAGGGGGGATAATAGCTACATGATCATATCAATAGGTGCAGAAAAAAACATTTGATAAAATCCAGCGCCAATTTATGATAAAAATTCTCAGCAAAGTGGTAGTACAGGAACATAATGAAGACCATATATGACAAACATACTGCCAGCATCATACTCAGGGCGGGCAATAAAACTACAACATTCCCCTTGAGATTCAGGACAAGACAGGGGTGTCTGCTTTCACCTCTCTTCTTCAACATAGTACTGGAAGACCTAGCCACAGTAATCGGACAAGAAGAAGAAATAAGAGTCATCCAAATTGGAAAGGAAGTAGTAAAACAGTCTTTATTTGCAGATGACACATACTGTACATTGAGAACCCCAAAGACTGCACTAAGAAACTACTAGAATTTGATAAGCAAATTCAGAAAGTAGCAGGATACAAAATTAATATCCAGAAATCAGTTACATTTTTATATGCCAATAACAAACTAATAGAAAGGGAAATTAGGAAAACATTGCCATTCACAATCACTTCAAAAACAATAAAATACACACAAAAAAACTTAGCCAAGGATGTTAAAGATCTGTGATCAGAAAATTATAAGACAGTGAAGAAAGAAATATAAGAAGATACGAATAAGTGGAAGCACACATCCTGTTCATGGATAGCGAGAATTAATGTTATCAAAAAGTCCATAATATGCAAAAAAATTTATAGATTCAACACAATTCCTATCAAGACTCCAATGACCTATTTCACGGAACAACGAATATTTCAAAAATTTATATGGAACCACAAAATGCCCCGCTTAGCAACAGTGATTCTGAGAAAGAAGAAAAAAGTAGGAGCAATCATGCTACCTAATATCAAACTACACTCTAAGGCCATAATAATCAAAACAGCAAGGTGCTGAATGAAAATAGGCACATAGATCAATGGAACAGAATAGAATCCAGAAATAAACCCACACCTTATAGTCGATTAATATTCGACAAAAGGGCTTCCAGCCAAGATGGAGGCATAGGTAGATATGTTTTGTCTCCTTGCACAACCAAAGGAAGGACAACGACAAATTTAAAAACAAAAAATAACCAGAACTGCCAGAAAATTGAACTGCATGGAAGTCTGACAACCAAGGAGTTAAAGAAGAAACATTCACTAAGACAGAGAGGAGGGGCAGACACAGGCAGACAGAACAGAGGGGATGCACTTCAAGGCTGCAGCTGGCAGACCAGGGCGAACAAGAAAGCGGCTGGTAGACTGGACAGTCCCACAGGTGCATACAGATAAAACAGGTGAAAAAACAAGGGAATGAGAAAGAATGCACAACGCAGGGTTCCAGTGTGGGAAAGAAAAGCTGATTGATAAGATTATGAGTGTTTAGGAATAGAATAGACTTCTTCAACACAGCTTTCTGTAATGTATTTCCAGCCCAAGGACATATTCCACCTAGAACATGGATGTCCAATCTACTGCAGGATTTGAACACCACAGTTTTATGAATAACAAACTGCATACAAACAAAACAGTCCACTTAAAATCCTCAATGTGCATTTCGTTCGAGAAAACAGTAGTGAGGTGTTCGAATGCCTCAAGACCACTTTGTACGAAGAGTATTTAGTATCAAGCTGTTTTTTTCGGAAAAGACTTTGGCAAGTTTCCAGCCCAAGCATACATACTCATTTCACTACATGACAAAAAAAGTGCCGTATGAGATAAAGAGTTTGAGTCTGGAATGAATACACTCTTAGAAAGCTACTAAAAAGTCATATATCTGTGAAAATGTTCAGTGGATTCATAAGATTATGTCTGTTCTGACAGAGAATGAGGATCCTGCTCACAGTGTTCTTGAAAGTGTTTTCTGAAGCAGAAATGTGTATTTTGCCTAGAACATGCATATACAGTCTAGTGCATCACTTGCACCATACAGGTTTCTGATTATCAAAGCAAATATAAACAAAAGAGTACAAGTAGACTCAAAACTGTGCATTTGTTTTGAATAAACTGTAGAGAAGTGTACAAACACTAGATGACTCATCTGTTCTAAGTTCATTTCCAACCAAACGATTTTTTTCGAAAACACTTTTATGAGCTTCTAGGCCGAATAAATGAATCATAACAGTATGAATTCGATCCTAGAGTAAAGAGTGTCAGTCTGGAAGGAGTAAATTCTTCCACCACTAATTAAAAGACATTTTTATGTAGGAAAAGTTCACTGGATCCATTAGATAACATCTGTTTTGAAACAGAATCATGACCTTTCATGCCACTTTCCTTAAAGGATACCTGGAAGCATAAAGACATATTTCACCCATACATGCATGTGAAGCCAAGCACATCACTTGTACCACAGAGGCTTCTGAATAGCAAAGTGAATAGAAAGAAGAGTTGAGTTAGCATCAAAAATGTGCATTTCCTTGTAGAAAGCTATAGTGAAGTGTTCAAAAACTCAAATTAGTTTGCCCTAAGATTATTTCGTACCATGAGGGATTTTTAAAAACAATTTCACAGGTCTCCAGAGCAAATATGTGACAAATACTAGTACTGTGTGATGGAAGAGTGCAGGTCAGGAATGAAGATATTCCTAAAAATCTACTAAAAACATGTTTGTGTTGGAAAATGGTTACAGGAATCATAAGATTGTGTGTGTTTTAGAACAGAGTAAACTTC